>PVJS01021413.1:0-31529 GCA_004027185.1 Glis glis
GTGTGTGTGTGTGTGTGTGTGTGTGTGTGTGTGTGTGTTACTGGGGATTGGACCCAGAGCTACACCCCCAGCCCTATATTACTTTTTATTTTGAAACAGGGTCTTACTAGGTTGCTGAGAATCTCGCTAAGTAGCTGAGGCTGGCCTCAAACCTGTGATCCTCCTGTCTCTGCCTCCCAAGTACTGGGATTACAGGCATGCGCCACCATGCCCAGCTGAGTATAGGCTTTTGAGTCAGCCCAGGCTCTATAACCCAGCTCCTGGCTGTGTGACTTTGGGTAAGTCACTTCACCTCTCTGAGCCTGTTTTCTCACAATAAAATGATAAAAATCATATTGTGAGGTTGTTGTTTTTTTTCGGGGAGGGGGTATTGTGAGATTTAAATGAGATACCTTTCTGGTTCTGGGTTATTCATGTTTATAAAAATTCACCTTTATTTCCATCTTGAGACCTGAAAACCCTTATGGAAGTAATAGACTGGCTCTAAAGTGGGACTCGGGCATCAGGAAGGACCAGATGCACAACTCATTCGGGAAGCAGGATGTCCTCCGAGCAACCCGAGAGCCTACGTCACCTCTGTGTCGCGAGGGGGTCCTGACGCAAGGGCAGCACCACAAAATCCCTCTAGGCAGCATTTATTATTTGCTATGTGACCACACTGCACATTCTTCCTAATCCCCAGAAATGGTGACTCATATACCCATCTTACAGAGCAGGGAAATGGAGCCCAGAGAGGCCTAGTAACATCCCTAGGGCCACACAGCCAGGAGTGGCCTCGGCGCCCGCACAGCACATCCTTGGCAAGGCGCCACGAGGGCTCCCGACTCTGCTGTCCCTGGGCCCTGCTGTCCCCAGCGCCCTCCCTCTGGGCCTCACTTCTCCAACAAGGCGAGACAGGCAAGGTCTCCCAGCCCTTCTGGAGAGAGGGGAAACTAAGGCCCAAGTGGGGCAAGGGCCCCCTGGTCCCCGGAGCTGGAATCCAGGTCCCTGGGCTCCGCCTGGGACTGACCTCCGCCTGCCACCTTCTCGGAAGGGTGTCCCAACCCCGACCGTCCCTGACCTGGGGTTGCCCAAGGCCCTGAGTCACGGAGGGGGCCACGGTTCTGTAGAAAGTGGGAGAGGAAGGAAGTGGGGCGCCGGTGGGACTGGGACGGGACTGCGGTTTCATGCTGAGCCCCATGCTGGGCATCAGGAATCCCCTAATAGGTATTCTGCTCACAGCCAGCATCCATTGGGCGCCGACTGTTTGCTGCTCTAAGTTCTCTCCATGCATTACCTCGCTGAGTCCTCACAACACCCTGCGGAGTGGGCACTGTGGTCATCCCCATTTTACAGATGAGGAAACTGAGGCATGGAAGGTAAGTGACGTGCCCAAGGCTGCATAGTGCTGAAGCCACCCCACTGTGTGACATGGACAGAATGCAGGCCCGTGGGAGGAGAGTGGCCATCCCCATAACACGATGCTGCCTGGGACGGTATCAGCCTCCTACAGACCGGCCATCGTGGGAGCTGGTGGAGTCAGGCGCATGGGAAGGAAGAGTGGGAACCCCGAGGGACTGCCTGTCCTCTCGGGAGCTCCCGGGGGGATGACATGAAAAGAACCATCCCCACGGGGAGAAGACGTAGTCCTTTTCCAATGGAGAAGGTCAGACAAGGGCAAACTCCATCCCCTCCTTTGACGCAGGATCGACACCTGTAGGATCGCTCAGCCTTCTTTCTGCAGAGCTAAGTGTCCCTCTCTCTGAGGTCTCTGTCCCTCGGGCCAGGTTCTGGGACACTTGGTATTTCCACGCCGAAGCTCAGAGACCCCAGTTACCGCTGGCTCACCATGCACGAGCACGCGCCCAGTCTCGGCCATTTTCACTAAGTCCTAGGCATGCCCGTGAGGGAGGGGTCCTTGTACCCATTTTGCAGAGGAGGGAACTGAGGCCTGGACAGCCAAAGTACCTGCCATGGCCACGCAGCTGTCAGGGCAGGGCGGAACTCCAGCCCTGGCTGCCTGCTGACCTTCACTCAGCTGAGCTGCAAGCTGCAGGGAGCAGTTTCTCCAACACCTGTGAAATGGGGCCATCGCAGGGCCCACCTACGGGGCTGTATTGCAGGTGACACTGTTTGAAATTTACTCACTAGAACTTGGACAGCGTCCACTGGATCTAGAGACAAACATCCGCTAAAGCAGCATGGGTTATTCCCTGTGCCGGGTGTCACACAAGGATGGAGACTGGGGACAACTTCATAGCCCAAACCCATCAACCATGTAAAACTTGCTCTGGAAAAGGTGTAGGAGCCCACCAGCCTCTGTCTCTGCAGGACCCTCCCCGCTCGGGCCTCATGGTGCATAACGTGCACAGGAGGCTGGAGGCCAGAGGTACAGGATGGGAGACAGCCCTGCGGTGCCGGGTTCGAGGGATCAGAGGCTGAGTCCCTGGAAGGTTGGCCTTGTCCCTGGTGCACACAGTGGACCCTCAAGGAAGGCCAGTGGATAGATGGAGAGGGGACAGAGGGAAGGAAAGCAACGAAGGTCAGCTGGGTGGGTGGGCAGGTAGGTGATGGGGGTGGGCGACTGGATGGACAGAGCGTGGATGCGGCAGGACTAGCTGGGCTGGGCTGCAGGGCAGGTGTGGCTGCGTCCATCTGGAGTGTGTACCAGTCTGTACCTGAGTCTGTCTGCAAGTGTCCTGGGATCTGTCCGTGCCTGAGAGCCACTGCATCTAGACGGCTGCTCGCTTGTGTGTCTGAGGGTGTTTGAGGCTGCCTGAGGTTCCTAGCTGGTACCTGCCCACGTGTCCGGCCATGCCTGTGTCCTGGTGTGTCGCTGAGATTCCAATCTGATTTTGTGTCCATGTCCCTATGTCCGTCTGTCCAAGTTTTTCTGCTGTATTCTGTCAGAGTGTGTCTGTGGGCACCTGCGTGTCTGTGTGTCCACCTCCCTCTGTCTCTCATCTGCTCTGTGTGTACCTGTACAGTCTCCCGCACCTGCTCGCTGGTCCCAGCTCTCACGTGTGCTTCCCGTCTGCATCCAGGTGTGCTTCTGCAGGGCGCTCTGCGTGTCTGCCCCGAGGGTGCCTGCTTCTGTGTGCAGGTGCCTCTGGTCCCCGAAGTCCGACTCCGTCCAGGTGTGGCGCGTCCCCCCGCCAGGGGGCGCCCTTGCCCGGGCTCGGTCGGGGCTGGGCCCGCGGGCCGCAGTGGGTCGGTCCCGGGCTGGGTCGGGGCTCGGCCTCTCCGCCCCGCCGCCCGCCCCGCCCCGGCCCGGCCCGCCCCGCCGCGGGCTATAAGTTCCGCGGCGCTGGCCGGCCCGCAGCGCCGCCGCCCGGGTCCGCACTCGCAGGTCCCGCCAGGGGAACGTGGACGAGCCGCCGCGCCCGACCATGGCCGAGGGTGAGTCCCATCCGCGCCGGGGCTGGGAGATCCGGACCGGCCGGGCTCAGTGCCCAGACCCCTGATTTAAGGAGCAACAGGTGGGCCGGGCTAGGCGGGAGGCTCCTGGCTCCCAGACCTGGAGTTATTGGGCCTCAGTTTCCCCATCCGCGGGGCATAACCACCAGCTCTGCCTCCGCGGATCCGATGAGGCATGGAAGCGAAGGTGTGCTGTGAGTTGTACGCTCCCTGCGGACCGCTGCCACCGTCCCTGGGCCAGTGAGTGGGAGCGGGATCCCTTGCCTTGTGTCAGGGCTATGACGCCCCCATGGGTGCTGGCCTGGGCTCAGAACCCCTAGCTCAGGTTGGTTCCCGCCATCTGAGGTGATCACTGCCCCTGGTGGTGGCCAGGCCAGCCCTGCTCATCCCTTGGAAGTGTTAGCACCCACAGGGGGGTAGGCTGCGAGCAGGCATGTTCCACCAGATCCCTCTCTGCCCTGGAGTTCTGCGACCCAGGCCCTTGGCCACCTGTTGAGTCTCAAGGTCCCCTCCTGTAAAATATGGACAATAGTACCAGCCCTCGGTACTCCTGTGACAATGAGGGGCCTGGAGGGGGGCCCCGTTAATTTCCTACCCCACCCCATGCACACAGACATACACCCACAGTGGCAGCACGGTTTTAGGTCCAGGGGAGGAACCTCCGTGATGTCCTGAGCTAACACCACTGATCCAAGAATCCCAGCTGCTGTTGGGTCAAGTCGGTTTGGGGGTGATCTGTACCCAACTGCAGCCCCAAGACACACAGCAATTGGAGCAGGGATGGGCCCGAGGCACTAGGGACCTACCAGATCTGCCGTAAGATCTTGACCACCCCCTTCTTGGGGACCCAGCTCCCCCAACACTCTGTGATGCACCACGTAGGTGGCTACTTGTCCCCCGTGTGGCCTGTCCCCAAAGCGGGGCTCACTGGGGCTGGGGGCCCTGGGAGTATGGGTTATGATGAGCCCCAGCCCCATGGCCACAGTAGGTACTTTCAACAGGGATCCCCCTGGGCTGAAGACCTCGGGCCCTCCTCAGTGCAGAAGTCCTGTCAATCCTGCGCTCTGCAGCTTTGGAGCTGGGGTGCTTTCTAGAAACCCTTCTTCAGACAGTAGACTGAGAAAGCGCCCCATCTCCCCAGACCCGGGACTGGCCAGACTCAAGGTCTCCTGGGGTTAACAGTGGGCTCTTTCCTGCTTAAACTCTCTGGGGCCAAAGTTTTCAAAGACAGTATTTCCCAGCCAGCAGGAAGTTTGTCCTTGTGGCTCAGGAGGGCTGTCCTCTTGTGGTTACAACGGGGTCTGCTTCCATGCTGCTTCACAGGTGAGGACTGTCAGCTGGGTGTGGCGGCACATGCCTGTAATCCCAGTACTTGGGAGGCTGAGCTAGGAAGATCGTGGGTTCGAGGCCAGCCTCAGCAACTTGGCAAGACCCTGTTTCAAAATAAAAAATGCAGGGTGCAGCTTGGAGGTAGAATGCCCCTGGATTCAATCCCCAGTTTAAAAAAAAAAAGTGAGGCCTGTCTCTTTGCAGGCCGAGAACTGGGAAACAGGGTGGGAAGGTGGAGAACCAGGCCTGGCTCCCAAGTCCTGCAGCCCTGCTTCAAACCTGCTATGGGACCTGGGGCCGCATAGCATCTCCCTCTGCAAAATGGGGGAGGCGACGGTCCCTGGGCCAGGGAGTCCCCATGAGATTTAACTGGAGGTGGTCCACGTGGCAGCTCTCGGCGGTCACTGGGCCCTTGTTTGCTCTCACTTGGGACATTCTGTGGGAGGACCACCCTGCTGGGTGACTAGGGGCAGATCCCATGCCCTCCGCTGGCCCCACAGCTCTCAGAGTCGGCCTTGCCTCTCCTCACCCTAAGGGCTCCCCACTCTCCACCCGGAGCGTGCCGTGTTGAAGAGGTTTGTGCTTCCCTCACACGCCCCCAGCCCGACCTGTCACCGCACCTGACCCATCCAGGACCACACAGTAGCACGGCAGAACTAGAGCCTAGACCCAGAAGATTCCAAAACTTCTCCACATGGTAGCATGGCAGAACTAGAGCCTAGACCCAGAAGACTCCAAAACTTCTGTCATTGTAAAACTTTTCACTGTGGAATATTGGACGTACATAAAAGTAGAGGGAATAGTATAGTAAGCCCCTATGTTCTCATCGTGCAGTCCCCACCATCCCCAAACCATGGCTACTCTTGCCGCCGACAACTCCCTATCATTGAGAAGCAAGTCCCAGACATCATATCATGTCATCTGAAAATATGTCAATATGTCTTTTTTTATTTTTTTCTACCTCCAAGCTGCACCCCAGCCTTATTTATTTATTTATTTATTTATTTATTTATTTATGTTACTAGGGATTGAACCCAGGGGCATTTTACTTCCGAGCTACACGCCCAGCCCTTTTTATTTTTGGTTTTTTAAACAGGGTCTTGCTAGGTTGCTGAAAATCACGCTATGTTGTTGAGGCTGTCCTTGAACCTGCAATACTTCCTGTCTCAGCCTCACAAGTACAGGGATTACAGACAGAGGCCCAGCTTTATTTTTTATTTTGAAACAGGGTCTCACTAAGTTGCTGAGGGTCTCACTAAGTTGCTGAGGCTGGCCTCGAACCCACGATCCTCCTATCGCATTCTCCCAAGTATTGGGATTACAGGCGTGTGCCACCACACCTGGCTAATATGTGTCTTCAAAGGGTTGAGGGCTCTCCTTTCTACAAAGGAACAAGTTACAGAATTCCTTGATACCACCGTTATTCCATCAGCATTTAAATTTCTAGTCATCCCCTACATGCACTAAATGTTTTTAAATCATGTTTAAAATCAAGATCTAAGTAAAATTCACATATCGCTATGGGTCATGCGTCTCTTCAAGTTTCTCTTCAGAGGGTCTTCTTTCAACCTCTTTTTTTTTCTTTCATTTTTTCTTGCAGTGTATTTGTTAAAGAGCCCAGATCTTTGCCTATGGTCTCTCAGAGTATGAATTTTGTTGGCTGAGTCCCATTTCTATGTTTAGCCTGATCCTCAGTCCGGGCATTTCCAGTAAATTGAAAGTGGGAACGAGGAGCAAATCCTGTGCAATTAATCTGTAACTAATACTGCTGTGTTTATATCCAAAGAGCCCTGGGTCGCTGTAGACTGGCCCGTGCGTGTGTAGCACGTGTGCACGGGGCACTGTGCTGGGCTTTGCACATATGTGTTCTATTAAAGCTCACAACAACCGGAGGAGGTGGATCCTTCTGTGCCCCACTTGGGGACAGAGGAGGAAACTGAGGTCCAGAAAGGTTGCATTGCTGCAGGTCACACAGCTGGGAGGGGGCAGAGCCTTCTCCCAACGCGCCCCAGTGGACACAACCTTGCGATGATGAGAATCGGGGGACGGCAGGTGGGGCAGGGGGTCTAGAAGGGGCCGGGCCGGGCCTTGTGGAGAGAGGGTGGCCATCTGGCCATCGCTAGCAAGGCCGGCTCTGGAGGCCCACTCACACGTCGAGGTTCACACTTCTCCTGCCTCTGCCTCTGTAGAGCTGATTCTAGAGAGATGTGATCTGGAGCTGGAGGCCAATGGCCGTGACCACCACACGGCCGACCTGTGCGGGGAGAGGCTGGTGGTGCGGCGGGGCCAGCCCTTCCGCCTGACGCTGCACTTCGAGGGCCGTGGCTACGAGGCCGGCGTGGACAGCCTCACCTTCAGCGCCGTGACCGGTGAGCTCCTGCGGCCCTCCGCACCCCTTCCCTGACCCGCCCAGTTCTGAGACGCACTGTCCCCTCTGCCCTGACACGTGCCTTCAGGCTTCCTTGCCCCTGAGAGATTCCCAGCTGTCACAAAGCCCCTTTTTTGCAGTTGAGGAAACTGAGGCCCAGGGAGTGCAGTGGGAGATGCACCCAGCCTCATAAACAGGTCTGTGCTCCTGGATCCCTGGGCTCCTGAAAGCCTGCCACCCCTACATCAAGGGTGAGCTTTCTGCCATGGTCCACCAAGAGCCTGCCCGCTCTTTCCCACACCAAAACCACCTTCCAATCTCTTATCAACCTGGAATCCGCACAACCCTGCCTCCTACCCCGCCTCAGATCAGGCCCGAGTCGGGTCTGGGTGCTGGAGAAAGAGTCCAGCCGGCTTGAACCCTCCGAGTGGACTGGCTGCCCAGCTGCTGTGTGACATTGGGCAGGACACTTAGCCTCTCTGGGCCTGTCTCATCCTCTGAAGGGCATTCCGTGGAAGGTGTTCAGTGAAGAGCCGGGCGTGCGGACACTGGCGGCTATTGCTCATCTCCCTCCAGGGGCTCCAGGGATGAGCGAAAGGCCTCTGAGCCAGCCTATCCCGATGCCCGCTACCCAATCTTCTTCTGTTGCCTGTTCCTAGGAAAGTGGCCTTGAATGCCAAATCAGTTGACCTGGCTTCTGGTGGGAACCACTCCCTCGGGGTCAGCAAAGGGCCACCCGGCTGGGACTCTGGCCGACCCAGGGTGTGCACAGCCAGCTCTCTGTCTAAGGTCTTCGAGGGCAGAGAGGGCAGCAGGCGGGGAGCTGTGAGCGCCTGGCTGGGCCCCTTATTTACCTGGGAGGCCGTTTGATAAGGCTTATCACAGGGACTGCAGGCTGGCCAGGATATCCCTTCATCCTGTCCCTCCCGGCCCTTCCCCTCTTGGCAGAGACACTACGGAGGGGCGCCCACACCCCAGCACCCTCAGGGTCCTTCCTAACAGAGCCCGGGGCCCCCAACAAATCCCTGATCTTCTAGCCTCAGTTTCTCCCTCTGTAAAGTGGATGGGTGGGCGCGTGACAGTTAAGGGCTGGGCGTGGCGCCCTGAGCGGGGTTCTGTTGAGGATGGTGGAAACTCACAGTATCTATGAAGCACCAACAGTGTGCATACTCGTCCTGAATCTTCCCAGCCTGGAAGCAGAAAGGGTCCCCATTTTGCAGAAAGAAAAACTGAGAGTCAGAAAGGTCAAGTCACGTGCCCAGGTGGGTCACACAGTGAGGTCAGACACAGCAAGCTTTAACCCTGACCCTGCTGTGAGTTGAATTGAGGCTTTTTGTCACTGACCCCACAGCGGGCACATTTACCAACCCACACGAGTGCCGCCAGGCCTCAGTTCCTCTGTGAACGGGATGGCAGGGCAGCTGCTGCTGGGCCGCCTGTGATCCCCGCCTTCTTTCCTCTAAGATGTCCCCTTTCGTCTCCCTTCTCCATTTGTCTGGGTGGCTTAGCAATAGGTAATGAGGGCCCCAAGCTCCGTGTCACAAGGAGGGTGGCCGACCTTGGCACCCCAGCAGCTAACCTCTGTCTTCTAGTCTCCATCAACTTATCTCAAACCACAGCCCACATGCCCTGGTCACTTCCTCAGCTCCAGTGGGCCGCCCTGATGGCTTCCCTGTCCCAGCAGCCGTGACCCTCCCAGGGCTGGGGAAGCCTGGGGGACAATACCAGGAAGCTGCCCCCCCCCAGCCTGGCTCTGCTCAGCATGAGCCCAGGACCTGGCTGGGGACCCTGCTCCTGTGCTGGAACCTCCCAGCTTGTGATTGGCTTGTCCCACCACTTCAGGGAAACTGAGGCCCAGAGAGGGGAGAGAGCTGGTCAAGGTTGCTCAGCAAAGGGAGTGTGCCGCTGGACCCCAGCCCTTCCCAGATGCTGGTGCTCCCCCCAGACAGTGCGGGACCCCACAGGCTCCAGGCACTGTTAGAGGCATGGACCACAGTGGAAAGGCGCCCCCTTTAGAAGGCTGGAGTCCGGCCTCCCCCAGCAGCAGGGCGGGTGGGAGGCCAGGTCAGTCTGAGGGGAGGAGGAGCCCCGGAGGCTGAGGGAAGGCTTCACTCTGAAGCCCCGTGCCTGGATCATGGCCAGGACCCCTTGGGGCTACCCAGGCCTGGGGTGGTCCCCGTGGCGCCCCGGCCCCACCCAGAGCACTGTGGAGAACCACAGCCGAGTATTTTGCAAAGCCAGATTACGTGAGCATTACGTGAGCAGTGGGGGGGCGGCAGGGGACAGAGTGTCTTCATCCCCCCTCAGGGCCTCTCCCAAGAAAGGGGTGTGTGTGCGCTCTGTGGCCCCAGGACAGAGAGACAGTGAAGTGTTTCGTGACCTGCCCCAGGGTGGAGTGTCAACAGAGACAGCGGCCGTGGGACCTGGCCCAGGCCGGTCACCAGGGTGACAGATAATTGACCACCCAAACAGGGACGTTTCTGAGAATGAAACGGGGCCATTCATGATTATGTCCGGACCACAGGCCTGAACTGAGGCTGCCCCTAGCGAAGCATGACACACGGTCACCCCACCTTTATCCTTCCCAGCCTCAGTTTCCATATCTGTAAAGTTGTTTAATTGAACTAAAAAATGTCTGCAGTCCATTCCAGCCCCTGTTATTTGGCCTGAGAAGTGAGTTTTTGTTTTTGTGGGTTTTTTTTTTTTTTGGTTCTGTTTTGTTTGTTTTCTTGTAGTACTGGGGATTAAACCCAGAGCCTTGCACATGGTTATGTGATAGGCACGTGCTCTACCACTGAGCTATGTCCCTAGACCTTTTTATTTTTTATTTTGAGACAGGATCTTGCTAAGTTACCCAGCTGGTCTCAAACTTACAATCCTCCTGCCTCAGCCTCTAGCAGTGTTGCTGGGATTATAGAGAATTGAGTTTTGTTGGGTTTTTTTTGGGGGGGTACTGGAGATTGAACCCAGAGGCAGCTGCACCCCCAGCCCTTTTTATTTTTTGTTTTGAAACAGAGTCTCTCTAGGTTGCTGAGAGTCTCACTATGTTGTTGAGGCTATCCTCGAACTCACAATCCTCCTGTCTCAGCCTCCCAAGTTCTGGGATTACAGGCATGCTCCACGATGCCCTACTAAGATGCATGCCTTTCAATAAAACGGAGAACAGCTCACTTTTTTACATAATCGCGCTGAGCTGGTCACTGTTCCCGATGCTTTATGAATTCTCACTGAACCCTCTGGAACAGCACTAGGAGACAGTGGTGACAATAATATACAGTAACTACTGTTTATTAAGCACTTACCCTGTGCCAGGCTTTCCATGCCTCATCTACTTTAAGCTTCACAGCAACCTTATTAGGCGGTCCTGCACTTGGTCCCATTTTACAGATGAGAAGCTGTGGCACGGAAAAGCTAACTAGCTTGTCCGAGGTTACAGACCAGTTTCAAAGCTGAAATTGGATCTTCCCAGGCATATGGTCCAGGTCTACTTTCTTCTTTGATGAAAAAAAAAAAAAAACGTGGATCAGAGAGGCCTGGGGGCTTGGCCTAGATCACACAGCCCCCTGGGGTAAAGGCAGGGAACTAAGCTCAAGGTGGCGCCTGGGCCCCAAGGCTATCTGGCTCTTCCCCCTAGAGAGCTCCGGAAGTCAGGGAGTGTTTAAAGGCTCCCGGTCAGCTCCTGGCACCCGAGCGGGGCCCCAGCGGCCTGCATCATGCCTGTTACTTCATGGTTATATTTGGGCCAGGGTGCGGGTGGGGCTGGCAAACAGGGAGGAGGGGGCTGATGCTGGGAGGGAGCCCCTGGGAGCAGGCCCCAATATTGTCAGCAGCGGGTGGGCAGAGCTGCGGAGAGGGAGATGGAGGGCTAAAAATAAACCCTCCCGGGCAGCCACCCAGCCATGCAGAGAACATTCTCTGTTTCTCCTCTCCGCCGCCCATGTCCAGAAAGAGACCAGCTCCTCCCGCCCTCCCGGTGACTCAGACCTGCCTGCGTGGGCCAGGCCCTCCCTCACCTAAAAAAGCAGTCGCAGTGGTGACAGACCCTAGACCGCTGTCCTTTGAGCCCCCATTCAGGAGCATCCTCTCGGGAAGGAGAAGGGAGAGCCGGGGACCTGGGTTCCGGTGCTAACTTTGCCACAGCTCCTGCAGGTCCCCGCGAGCCCTCCTCGCCTCACCTGTCCAAGGGATCTCTGGGGGCCCTTCTTAAAGCACAGGGCTGCAGGGCGGTGGGGAGGTGACCAGCCGTTCAGAGCTGCACGTGGGGACCCAGGGGATCTGGAGAGACAAACGCACTCTGCTAGCCTACAGCAAGGGGTCTCGGGACCAAGTGGCATCCTAGCATACAGCAAGGGATCTCGGGACCAAGTGGCACCCTACCCCAGGCTCAGGCTTCCGTCTCTGAGAGGGAAGGCGGAGGCCGCAGGTGAAGGACTTGGGCAGGAATGGAGGACATGGGAGCAGCTTGCCTGATTCCTGCCCACGCTACAGACAGACTAAGCCTGGATGGGGGTGGTCTTGTCCCAAGTCACCACAGGGCACAGCAGAGTGACTGAGACTCTGCCCCAGGCTGCGCTGTCCCCTCTCTGGTTTTGGACCTACTGTGTGCCTGTGACTTTACCTGCATTCCCGCAAAGCCACCCTGCCAGGCCAGGGCTCCGAGTCCCACTTTACAGATTTAGCATACAAGGCCCAGGAGGATGAAACCTCTTGCCCCAGGTGGTGGGCCCCCAGGTGTGCGCCGTGCCCCTGCCAGCCCTGCGCGCCCAGGTTCACACTGCTGTGCTGTCCCTCACAGGCCCAGCCCCCAGCAAGGAGGCCGGGACCAAGGCCCGCTTCCGGCTGGCCGATGCCGTGGAAGAGGGCGCCTGGACGGCCTCCGTGCTGGACCAGCAGGACAGCACCCTCTCGCTGCTGCTCAGCACCCCGGCCAGCGCCCCCGTGGGCCTCTACCGCCTCAGCCTCGAGGCCTCCACCGGCTACCAGGGCTCCAGCTTCGTGCTGGGCCACTTCACCCTGCTCTTCAATGCCTGGTGCCCAGGTGAGCCACACTGCACCGCAGGGGGGGCAGGCTGGACTCACTGGGGAGGCCACCAGGGTTGGGGGAGACAGGGAGGAGGAAGCGCCAGAGTGGACAGGGTGAGGCCCACTGTGCCAGCCTGTGCTCCGCCTCCTGACGGGGACACTCTTGTTAGACCCGTCTATAGACAGGAGACAGGCTCCTGGAAGCTAAATGACTCACCCAACGCCACCTGGCCACCCAAGGATTTCATCCCACGTCTGAGGCCCAGATGTTCCCATAGCACTGTGAACCCGTGTCTCGGTCCCTTCTGTGCTACTATCACGAAATACCACAGACCGGGTGACTTATAAACATTAGGAGCCAGGCGAGGTGGCACACACCAGTAATCTCAGTACACGGGAGGCTGAGACGGGAGTAGCGCGAGTTTGAGTCTGGCCTGGGCAACGTAGGAAGACCCTGTTTCAAAATAAAAAGGGCTGGGGATGTAGCTCAGAGGTAGAACACTCCTGGGGTTTCATCCCTAATACCACGCGCGCGTGCGCGCGCACACACACACACACACACACACACACGAGTTCATTTGGCTCGTGGTTCTGGAGACTGCGAGGTCCACTGTCAAGGGGCCGCATCTGGTGAGGGCCTTCTCGCTGCATCTTAAATGGCGGAGGGCATCTCATGGTGAGAGAGAGCGTCGTGTGGGAGAGAGCAAGAGGGGGGTGAACTGGCTTTTTTTTTTTTTGTATTGAGAATTGAACCCAGGGGTACTCTACCACTGAGCTATATCTCCCACCCTTTTTAAAAATAAATAAATAAATTTATTTATTTATTTAGAGCTAGGGTCTTGCTAGGTTGCGCAGTCTGGCGATTTGTGATCCTCCTGCCTCAGTCTCCCGAGTCACTGGGACAAACTTGTTTAACAATTCTACTGTGGTGAGAAGGACCAGCAGGCCGCACACTCCCAGTACTGTGGCGTTGTGATTAACTTTCCAACTGTGAGCCCCAGGGCACACTTTTAAACCCTAACACTGAAACGTAGTGGTATCTTGGTTTTTAGAAGCCCCACGCCTGGGACCAGGGCACCGTGTCCTTGACCTGCTCCCCAGCCCTGTTTTTATCATTATTATTGTTGTTGTTTGGTTTGGTTTTGGTTTTGGTACTGGGGATTGAACCAAGGAGCTCTACCTCCACACCTATTTCATTTTTTTAGTTTCAGACAGGGTCTCGCTAAGTTGCTGAGGCTGTCCTCAAACCTGCGATCCTCCTGTCCCAGGCCGTTTTAATCTCCCCCAGGCTGGCTCAGGCAGGTAGAACCACTGCCTCCTTCAACCCTCCCGCGTGGAGATGCCAGCATTCTCAGACAGGAAACGAGGCCCAGGGAGGGCCGGTGGCTCTGGGAAGCTCCTTCAGTAAGTGGTAGGAAGAGCGAGAAGAGCAGAGGGCGACTAAAGCAGAGAGGAGTGGCCCGCCCTCCCCCGCCCTCAGTTTCCCCATCTGACTCCCCAGGCAGTGGAGTGCACCTGTTCCCTTCCTGCTCTGACACAGGGAGGCAGGGAGGCTGCCCTGAGGCTCAGTCCCAGCCAGGCGCCGAGCCCGGCCTCTGCTGTCAGGCAGCCAGCTTCTCGCTGGCCACGGGCTTGGCGCTGCCTTGGTTTTTCTTTATTCTTTGGGGCATTTTACAGCATACCCGATCAGGAGGTTTCTTTTACTCTTTTTGTCTATCTTGGTCTTTATTTCTAATTTTAACAGTAAGACACAAAAACACCCTTTTTGGGGGGGATTGAACCCAAGAGCATTCTATCTCTGAGCTGCACCCTCAGCCTTTTCTTTTCTTATTTTTTTTGGTACTGGGAACTGAACTCAGGGGCATTCTACCTCTGATCTATGCCTCCAGACATTTGTTTTGAAACAAGGTCTCACTAGGTTGCTGAGAGTCTCGCTGTGCTGCTGAGGGTGGAGGGGGAGGATGCAGATTCTCCTTCCTGTCTCAGCTTCCCGAGGATTACAGGCATGCGCCACCACGCCCAGCATACTTACAAATTTTCAAAGAGGGTTTCACTAAGTTGCTGAGAGTCTTGGTAAATTGCTGAGGCTGACCTCAAACCTTTGAACCTCCTGTCTTAGCCTCCCAAGTACTAGGATTACAGGTGTGTGCCACCACACCCAGCTGAGAATGTCCTTTTTAATAAAAGTTTGAAATTCCCCTGGAGTCCTTGGAGGATGCCACTGTTTGCTGTCTTAGGGTCATCTCCCTGGATTCCTCCGTGTGTGTCTGGAGAAACTGCGAAACTGCTGTATTTTATGGATCTCTGTCTCTCAACCATAAAGAATCCCACTGCTGGGCGTGGTGGTGCACACCTGTAATCCCAGTACTTGAGAGGCTGAGACAAGAGGATTGCAAGTTTGAGGCCAGCCTCAGCAACTTAGTGAGGGCCTCAGGAACTTAGTAAGACCCTATTTCAAAACAAAAAATAAAATAGGGCTGGGTGCCCTTGGGTTCAATTCCCAATACTGCAAAAAAAAGCACCCCAATACGTACGTCTCCCTACAGTTGGGTTCCCCAATGACCCGTCCCCACCGGTCCCTATCCACCTGTTCATTGGAGGAGTCTGCAGTGCCCTGTACCTTGACCACGATGGCCACGCGATCGTCCCCAGTGGCTCACCAGAGTGTCTCAACGAGCCCCTTGCTCACATGGCCTGTGGCCACGGGAACGACTTCTTGGGACAGAAGTGGCCTCGCTGGGACCTGCTGCCGCTTGTTTTGAATTTCAGTCAGTGTGCAGAGGTTGCAGCCGCTTGGCAGCCCTGCTGGAGCGGGACGCCCACGCCCCGTGCTCGCCAACGCCGCAGGGCTTTAGGGTTCACGGGAGGCACAGCGCAGCTCCGGGGGAGGCCCCCTCCGCCTGCCCCGCCTCACCCTGCCCTGTGGGTGGAGTGGCCCGCCGCCAAGCAGCACAGTGACTAACGTGACCCGCTTCCAGGGCAGAGCCTCCAGGAGGCAGGAAGCTGGGCTGGTGGGTGGGAAAGGCCGGATCTGCCTGCGAAATGGAACCGTGTGCCCGAGCTCAGGGCGGACAGGATGGAGTGCCAGCGATGGGCGAGGCCTCCTGTCCCCGGTGCCCCCACCTTTACCAGACAGACCTGAGCGGGACGCCGCGGTCCCGGCTCCTGCTGACTCCCCTGTGGAGGCCGGGGCTCCGCTTTCTCTGACATTCTTTCTCCCACAGCAGCTACCAGCTGGCTCACAGCCTCATCGTTCATTGACTTTTTTTTTTTTTTTTGGTACTGGGGATTGAACCCAGGGGCATTCTACCTCCAAGCTACAGCCCAGCCCTTTATATTTTTTATTTTGAAACAGGGTCTCGCTAAGTTGTTGAGGATCTCGCTAAGTTCCCAGCCTGGCCTCAAACCTGTGATCTTCCTGTCTCGGTCTCCCAAGCAAAGGGATTACAGGTGCGGGCCACCACGCCCAGCTGGTATTAGGGGTTGAACCCAGGAACATTCTGGCATTGAACTGGCCATTTTAACATGGAGTTTGCTCATTTTATTTTTTATTTCAAAACAGGGTCTTGGTAAGTTGCTGAGGGTCTTGCTAAGCTACCTCACACTGGCCTCAAACCTGCAATCCTCCAGTCTCAGCCTCCCAAGTACCAGGATTACAGGCATAAGTCACTGCACCCGGCATATAGTTCATTTACTTTCAGGTTAATTTTCGCCGCATGGTCTCCAGAGCCGGAGAGTAGCACACACAGGACTCGGCCGTCTTCACGTTGCTTTCCTTCTGTGACAGATGGAGGTGCGGGGTGGCGAGGATAGGGTCGAAAGGTCTGGCCACCCTGCTCCAGGCCAGCTCCCCGGGCACTGGGTGGACCTTCCCCATCTGAATCCTCCCGTGGGCAAGCGGGCCCTGCGCCCAGGGCCGCCAGCTTTTAGCAACTCATGAACCAGAAGAAAAAAATGAGCATTTAAGTTGAGCAATATGTTTTAATATATAATAGTAAGGTATCTATTATTATACCAATGCAGTCATACATTATTTTTTTTCTCTTTGGTACTGGGGATTGAACCCAGGGGTTCTCTATCACTGAGCTATGTCCCCAGCCCTTTTTTTTTATTTCGAGACAAAGTCTCACTAAGTTGCCCAGGTTGGCCTCAAACTTGCGATCCTCCTGCTAGGATCATAGGCGTGCACTACCACATCTGGCAAAATTAATTTTTGTTTTAATGGAGGAAGGAATCCATGAAGACTGGATGTCCGGGGCCCACTAAATGCCTCGGGCTCCTCGTCATCATAATGCGACTCTGGATTTCCTGGCCTCGTTTCTCTACCGGGGAAGTGGACATTATGGCGCCAGCTTGGCTTCAGGGCTCTCAGCCCTCCTTTCTCCCCTCGAGAGCCACGGAGAGCTCGGTGCCCTGCATTTTCCAGAGGCCCAAGCTTTGCTCTATCTGGTCCTCTGCTTAGAATGCCGTCCACAGGCTCCAAGCGTCCAAACCTTCAGCGTTCAGATGCCCCCTCCTCCAGGAAGCCCTCTCTATCCCCCAAGCTAGACAGGATCCCTCCTCCCCCGGCCCTGGTGGCCCTGTCTTCCTTCCCCTCTGGTCCTGAACTCTCCCAGAACCTTGCTTCTTCCTCATGTTGGTTCAGGGCTTTAGTTTCTGAAGCACCTTTCAGAAGTACGACCACACTTTACTTGGGCTCGGGGAGGTGTTGAGACAGGTGGAGAAGGGCCCAAGGCCACTCAGCAGTGAATATCAGGACCAAGGATTTCCTGGCTCCTGGTCCAGTGCTTCTTAGTGTCTTATTTTGGCATCAGTTTTCCCAGCTGTGGAAGATTCTTGAGCCTCGATTTTCCCATCTTTAAAATGGGACTTTCAAATGCACCTTCTTCATGGCTCTGGGGGAAGTGAATGGATTAATCTGTGCCGTGCATTTGCCACGGGTCCTGGCAGGTGGGGAGTGTTGGGTAAATGGCAGCCTCTGTTGTCACTAACTGATAACAACTTGTCGCATTGACATGGGGTTGTTAATTAATTATTAGTTTTTCTATTTATTTATTTTATTTTTTTTTGCAGTTCCGGGGACTGAACACAGGGGCGTTTTACCTCTGCGCTACACCCCCAGTCCTATTTTTTTTTTATGCTTTATTTTTGAAACCGGGTCTCACAAAGTTGCGGAGGGCTTCACTAGGTAGAGAGAGAGAGAGAGAGAGAGAGAGAGAGAGAGAGAGAGATCGCGCGCGCGAGAGCTGAGGCTGGCCGCAAACCCGGATCCTCCGGTCTCCGCCTCCCAAAGTACTGGGATTACAAGCGTGCGCCACCACGCCCGGCTTAGTTTTTCTAATTAAAAGGTAGAAGGGCCGGTACGTGGTGCACGTCAGTAATCCCAGCTACCCAGGAGGCTGAGGCAGGAGATTGCAAGTTTGAGGCCAGCCTGGGTAACTTGGCAAGACCCTGGGTCAAAATAAGAAATATAAAGGCTGGGGATGTGGCTCAGTGGGGGAGCACCCCTGGGTTCCATCCCCAGCACTGCAACACACACACACAAAGGTAGAAGGCCCTCTGAGGTGCCAGCTTGGCCTGGGGAGTTGGCACCCTGGCTGCCATGTTTGCAGGGCCCTCTGGCCTCGCCAGACACAGAGCCAAGGCCCGTTTCTTCCCTCCCACAGCGGATGCTGTGTACCTGGACTCCGAGGCGGAGCGGCGGGAGTACGTGCTCACCCAGCAGGGCTTCATCTACCAGGGCTCGGCCAAGTTCATCAAGAGCGTGCCTTGGAACTTTGGGCAGGTAGGGCTGCACCCTGTTCCTTGCAACTCCCTCTTGTGTCTGAGGCGGCCAGAGATGCAAAGGTGTGAGTGGGTTGCAGAGCCATGCAACCCTTCCTGTCAGGGATGCAAGAGTCCTGAAATGGCTGGAGGCTCAGAGAGGGCCAAGACTAGCCTGAGGTCACACAGCAAAGGCAGCGGCCCTGGATTCAAGGTGGGGAAAGAATTAGGAAAAGCTTTAGGGGCTGTGAAGCGGTTGGCATTCTCAGAGAGCGGGAGTAGTGAAGGTTGTATGTCCACATAACAATCAACACTTGGAGGATGCTCACTCTGCACTACGCATGTGCTGAGAAGGATTTGAAACCATTGTCCAAATCAGTGGTTCTCAAACTTGAGTCTATGTCAGAGCCACTGGGAGAAAGTGGTAAAGCACAGATCACAATCTCCATCCCTAGTTTCTGATTCAGCAGGTCTGGGTGAGGACTGAGAATGTGCATTTCTAACAAGTTCTCAGGGCACTGGGATGCTGCTGACTGATCTGCTTGTATCAGCTAGCTACTGCTCAGTAACAAACATGCCTGAAACAGAGAGGCTAAAAGCAGCATCCATTTCTTATTTCTTGTAAATCTGTAGGTCAGGCCAAGGCACAGCTGTCTAGCCTGGGCTGGGCTGGGCTGGGCTGCCTGGCTCATCTCTGTGCCGTGTGGTTTCCGGTCCTCCAGCCAGCCAGCGTGGGCTGGTTCTCCACAACAGTGCTCTTATTTCCTCTGTCACCCAGCCTCCCATAAATATTCTTGAGACTCTGCAGAGAAAACTCACAAAGCCAGAGGAACCACACCCACCCTGAACCTCCTGCTGTGTCAGGGGGCGCTGGTCTCCTGGGGTGGGGTTCACCTTGAGGCTTCTCCCAGCAGCCTCAGGGAATCCTGTCCTGGGGCCAGAGGGAAGTCCTCCCATGGGACCTTAGGCTCAAGCTGACTGCAGTACCCTCGTCCAAATAGTACAGATCAGCACTGTAAAAATCACTGCCCAGCAACCCCGTTGCCCGCTGTGGGAAGTGAATGAAATGGGGGCATGACCATGATGCATAAAACACCTCAGCAAATGAATTGACTCATTTCCCGGGGCTTTTAATTCTCTCCTGAGAATCAGAACAAAACCAAGTCCTTCCTTTAATTTCCTGAGGTCCTGGTCTATATCCAGACTTGTGCTTGGCTGTGGGAAATGGCCTTTGCAAAACTTCTGGAAGCCATCACAGTTCAGGAGGAAAAGACCTGGAGGAGAGGAGGAGTGACTGCCGTGGAGATCAGGGAGGATTTCCTGAAGTAGGGAACATTTGAGCTGGGCTTTGAAGAACGAGTAGGAGTTTGCCATCCAAGAAGGCGGGGCACGTTATACTAGGTAAAGGGAACTGCTTGAGTGAAGCTCAGAGAGCTCAGAGTTTTTGCCTGACAAGCATATGATAGCTTGGGGGTGCTCTGTGTGTAAAGGAGCCCCAAAAATGAGAAGGAGGAGCCAGCAGGGTCCTGGTTATGAACAGCCCTGATGGGAGCTACAACAGAGCTCAAGCCCTAGACGGTTGTTTTGCAGCAGGGACAGGACCACAAGATAAGGAGCAGGGAGCAGACAGGAGAGTCCCTGGTATGTCAGATGCGTGGTTCCCTGGAAGGTGACAGGGAGGGAGTCCTGCTTTTGATAAATATAACATTTGACTCACAAGAGACTGTGAGCCATGCAGAGAGCAGCAGGAAGCGCATTCCAAGCAAATGGAATAACAAGTGCAAAGGTCCTGAGACAGCGAGTGGAGGTGAGAGGTGAGGTCAGAGGGGGTGAGCGCAGATGGGGAAGGGTCTTGTGGGCCACGGGGAGATACCTAGATCTTACTCTGGGTACAGATGAGACATAATCGACCTCAGTTCCAATCAGAGCAGCGTGTGGCCAGGTCGGGGGAGTAGGGACTCCAGGGCTCTGCTGGGCGAGTCAGGCCTCCAGGGAAGTGGAGATTCGGGGCAGCGGAGGGAAAGCGGGTGGTGGCAGGACCCGCGGGGACTTAGGATGCTAGGGTCCCCATGCTGCGGGCTCCACTCCACATCCCCAGGTCCCCCCAGCCAGGCCCTGGGCGCAGGTGCCCCCTGTTCACACGCACTAGTTGCCCACCCCTCTCCCTCCTGGACCAGGAGCAGCTGGCATCTCAGGGATGTGGCAGACCTGGGAGAGCCTCCAGCTGCCGCGTGAGATGGAGCGGGGCCTGCCGACGTGGGGGCATCACGCAGGTCTCCTGGAGGAGGGGGCTTCTCAGCTCTCTCATTCTCCTCTTGTCTCCTCTGACAGTTTGAAGACGGAATCTTGGATATCTGCCTGATGCTCTTGGATGTCAACCCCAAGTTCCTGAAGGACGCTGGCCGCGATTGCTCGCGCCGCAGCAGCCCCGTCTACGTGGGCCGGGTGGTGAGCGGCATGGTGAGTGGGGGATGGGCTCATCCCTCCCCATGATGAAACAGGCCATGCTCTGTGTTGGGCACAGTGAGGGGGGCTCAGGAGATGGGGGAGCCTCAGCTAAGGAAGTCTGTGTTTGGAAAGACAAGATTTAGACAAATGAAGGCAACTCCAGCAAGTCCCCAAAGCAATTCATTCATTCAGCAAATATTTATCAAGTGCTGCCTATGTCCTAGGCCCTGAGGAGACAGCTGGGTATAAAACATGTGTGGTCCCTGACGTTCTGGTGGACGGGCTGAGTGCAGTCATCAATTAGGACGCACACATTGAAGCACCTCAGGTGTGTGTGTGTCTGACTGATACTGAGTTTCTTATCTGGTCCTTGTCTTGCGGAGTTGAAGAATGAAATCCGCAGAAAGTGAAAGTAGGAAGTTTATTTTTTAAATTATTTTATTTTATTTTATTTTACTTTTTTGCAGTACTGGAGATTGAACCCAGGGGCATTCTACCTCTGAACTACACCCCCAGCCCTATTTTTCATTCTTTATTTTTGAAACAGGGTCTCACTAAGTTGCGGAGGGCCTCACTAAGTAGCTGAGGTTGGCCGTGAACTCGGATCCTCCGGTCTCAGCCTCCCAAGTACTGGGATTACAAGCATGCACCACCACGCCCAGCTAGGAAGTTTATTAAAGGGGCAAGCAGGTGGAGAGACAGATCACCCCTGGGGGCCTTGGCAGACTCCAGAGTCCAGTGTGGCCTGACACTGCCTGAGTGTAGCCCAGGCCACGCACCATCAACTGTGCACCGAAGTCCACTCGATCCACCAAAGAGAAGCAGGGTTAAAGCTCCCACGCAGGGGAGGGGTCCGAGAGGGGAGCTGATATTGGTGCTGAGCACAGGGCTTTATGTATGTTTGAAGCCCTTTTGTATAGACACTAACCAATGAAGAAAGTCCCCATCTTTCATCTTGTTCTTCATGACTAAGTTAATCTGTCATCTCTGGCCTTTAATTCCCCGGAGTCATGAGACTGTTTGTTCTGCGCATTTGTTTCCTGGTCTATACGTAGCAACAGCCCAGGCGTCTAAGGTTGGTGCGCACAGATCTTTGGTTCCTGACATCTTGGCTCCACTCCTCCACATTTAATTGTTCGTGTTCAGGTCCTGTGAACAACACGAAAACACATTCCTTCTTGGGGGGGGGGTCTGAATGTTGTTTTTCTTAACCCAATCTCCCGGAAGTCCCGTTCCCTCACTACCTACCCAATACCTAACTCCTCATGACCACAGGGCCTAGCCTCAGAGAGGGGCTGGGGGGACCTCCCTAAGGTGGTGACCACTGAGCTGATGTAGTTACTCGGAGGAGAAGGGGCTGCAGCTTGTGCAAAGGCCCTGTGGAGAGAGCGACTTGAGGAGAGGGGAGGCCGGTGTGGCTGGAGCAGGGTGAACGAAGGGAAGCAGAGGTGGGCGAGGCCGGGCCACACGGGGCCTGGTGGGCCGTAGGCAGGAGGCTAGACTTTATTCTGGAGGCAACAGGGGCTCGAGGGGGGTGGCAAAATCTGGGTGGGGGCTTAAGTAGGTGTTTGTGACGCTCAGATCGCACCATGTCACTCAGGAGCAAACCGGGCTCAAGGATAGATTCGATCTCTACCTCATTCTCGGCCTCAGCCCCTCTTCCCTCCTCCTTTCTCTCTTCTGTCTCCTGCACCTGGGCTCCGGCCCCCAACCACCTGCCATGCGCCACAGCTGTCTTCGGTGGCACCTTTGCACCTGCCGTTCCTCGCCCGGAACTCCCTTCCCTGCCTTTGACCACGCGCCGTACACCTGCTCACCCTGGCCCGCCGTCCCTGCCCCAGGCCCAGGCCCTCACAAAAGCCCTGTGGTTGCAGGTCAACTGCAACGATGACCAGGGCGTGCTTCTGGGGCGCTGGGACAATAACTACGGGGACGGCGTCAGCCCCATGTTCTGGATCGGCAGCGTGGACATCCTGCGGCGCTGGAAGAACTACGGCTGTCAGCACGTCAAGTACGGCCAGTGCTGGGTATTCGCGGCCGTGGCCTGCACGGGTGAGTTGCGAGCCGGGACCTGGGGGCGGGGTGCACAGAGTGCGAACCAGGTGACCCAGTTCTGGTCCTGCCTCTGAAACTAAGGACACCGATGGTGCCGAGTACCTGATGCTTGTGACCACTCATTTCTGGCCCTTTTTCCAAACAGGAGGTTTTTAGGATTCAGGGACAGCATTTGGGAGGTGGCCTGGGCTCAGGATTGAGAACCTGGACTCGAGTCAGGCACAGCTGGGTAAAAGTCCTCTGTGGAGCCAAGCGTGGTGGCGCACGCCTGTAATCCCAGTACTTGGGAGGCTGAGACAGGAGGATCCAGGTTCATGGCCAGCCTCAGCAACTCAGCAGGGCCCTCAGCAACTTAGTGAGACCCCGTTTCAAAATAAAAAATAAAATAGGGCCGGGGGTGTAGCTTGGAGGTCGAATGCCCCTGATTTCAATCCCCAGTAATACACACACACACACACACACACACACACACACACACACATCACATACACACACACACACACACACACACACACACACACACATATCCCCTGCGGGCAAATGACTTCTTGCTGAACCTCTGTTTCCTCATCTGTAGAATGGGGACAAGACATCTTGCCTCCTAGGGAGGATCTGACATGAAGCTATGGAGTACAGAACCTGGCCCAGTGTAGCTCTCAACAAATATTAGCTGGTAATAACGTGGTAATAACAGTAATATCAATGTCAGGAAAGAGAGAGCATGTTCTAAAATATATACAAAGAAAAGCATTTTGAAACAAAAAAAGTAAAATCAATTTTTTTTTAAATCTTGACAATTTAAACCCAGCTGGGCTTGGCGGCTCACACCTGTAATCCCAGTACTTGGGAGGCTGAGAGAGAGGGATCGCAGGTTCATGGCCGGCCTCAGCAACTTAGCGAGGCCCTCTGCAACTTAGTGAGAACCTGTTTCAAAAATAAAATAAAATAGGGCTGGAGGTGTAGCTCAGAGGTAGAATGCTCCTAGGTTCAATCTCTAGTACCATAAAAAAAACGGAAATTTAAGCCCAGAAGCGGTCGATGGCTGTTCCAAGGTCGACGACGGTGCTGACGAGAATAGACTGGCGTCAAATAAGAATGTGGAGTCAAGCCAAGGCCCGTGTCGGAATTCCAGCTCTGCTCATGACCAGCCCTGTGTCCTCAGGCTTAAATCACTTAACTCCTCTGGCCTCAGTTCCATCATACATAAAATGGGCATAATAATCGTGCCTTTATCCTGGGACCCTTGTAAGGATTAGATGAGTTAGGACACACTCGCTCAAAATAATTCAGGCACACAACAGCAGATACTCACACGGTGCTGCCGTTGGTTACTGTGGTTATGATTGGACTCGGGAAATTGAACAGGCTGATCTGGGGGTTCCAGCCTTTCTGACTCTAAAACCAGTGCTCCAGCCCAGAGGAGGGTCCCAGGGGGCTCCCAGCATGTCTTCCACACTGGCAGGCTGGGCGGGCTGGCATGGCTGGGTGTCCCAGCAGCCAGTGACGCCGTCCTGGTCCCCCTCCCCCTGCCTCCCCCAGCTCTGGCTGTGACCGCTATCCCCTTTTGACCTCTGAATTCCCCTCTATTGTGGAAACTTCCTCGCCCCGGACCCTTCCTTCTGAGAAGTTGAAAACGCATCTCAGGGAAATCCCATGGGCATTCCTGGAGAAACCCCACAGCGTGGCTTACGTCCCCCAGGCCACCTGCAGAGGCCTGCGTCCCCCGGCCGTGGCCGCCTGAAGGTTTGGTGGCAGATCTTGCCCTCAGCTGTCCTCTCCACAAGGCCAGAGCTGGTCCAAGTCCCTGGAGCCGCCTCCCAGGCCGGCGTGTGACGGAGCCGGGGAACGCCTGTCGGGTCCGGGGGCTGTGGAGCTGCACTGGGCAGCGGGAACCCAGCTCTGCCTCCAGCCCCCGTGGCCTTGAACAAGTGAACGGTGACTCCAGGCCTCAGTTTCCTCACCTGTAAATGAAGACGATGCGCTCGACCTCATTCCCAGGGAGCTCTAGGCCTGGACAGATGTCACTTAGCGCGGTCTCCGGCTCGGGTGATGGGGTCCCCGGGAAGCTGGGTTTCCACGCTCTCAGCTGGCTCCCCGGCATTTTCTCAAGGTTCATGAGTCAGTCAACCCCTTGTGGAGGGAGCGCTGCCCCCAGTGCCTGCCCAGTGCTGCCACGGCGAGACTGCCCACACCGTGGCCTGTCTCTGAATCACCACAACATCCCGACATGCTGCTATTCTTAGCTCCTCTTACGGAGGGGGAAATGAAGGCGCAGAGAGAGGAAGTGGCTTTCCCGAGGTCACACAGCTGGTGACTGGCACAGTCAGACTCTGACCAGGTGTGCCCGGTTCTGGAGCAGCCTCTGGCCTTAGACTGTGACAGTGAGGCCTCTTGGGACACCTTCTTGGGGTCAGGAGTGGTACCCGCTCCTTAGTGGCAGAGACGGGTCTCCCCAGGCCTCCCTTTTATACTTTTTTTTTTTTTTTTTTGGTGTGGTACCTCTGAGCTTCATCCCAACCCTATTTTGTTTTATTTTTTGGAACAGGGTCTCACTAAGTTTCTGAGGGCCTCGTTAAGTTGCTGAGGCTGGCCTCAAACTTGCGATCCTCCTGTCTCAGCCTTCCAAGTACTGGGATTATAGGCGTGAGCCACCACACTGGGCACTCTTCTATACTTCTGTGTCCTTGTGGGACAAGGCCTGGGCTTGGGACAGCAGCCTCGCCTGAGCACAGCAACAGGTCTAGCCCCTGTGCCGGCCGTAGGAATGCAGGAACAGGGCAAGAGGTGCAGGGTCACAGCTGCTCCTCCCTTTCCGAGCGCCCACACGTTTCCTGGCCAGAATCCAGGGCCATCTGGGAACCCCGTGGTGCACACGGGGCAAAGGCCACATCCCTGTCCCTTCCCCTCCCGGACTCAACTTCAATCAAACTAAAAGTAAAATGCAAGTCCCCCAGGCGACCTTCACTAGGGCTTTTGGTTTCGATTCACCTTTTAGATAATTACTTTCTCTATCCTGCCCCAAGCGTCTGTGCCGTCACAGTATACGTAAAGAGCACACACAATGGGGAAGTAAATACACCCGTAATTTCCCCTGCTGGAAGCGGCCAGCGGCACCCTTTCACACATCCGCGTGGGGGTCTCCCTGGCCTGCGCGCTCTGCCTTGCAAAGCAGAGCTGGGTCCTCAGATGCCAGTGAACACCCCGCTCTGGTGAAGCTCTCTTGCAACATCAGCCTTTGTCCCAGTACACAGAGCTTTGGCATGAGTGCAGGGCCTTCCCCACAAGCCTGGGAAGTCGGACCTGCACAATGATGCCCTTTATAGGGTCACTTATATTTATATTCTTGCTTATGAGGATGGTTATACAAGGGGATATAGGAATGAGGTTGGACCCCTGCGCGTGCCGTGAATGCAGATCCAGACGGGGCAACCTAGGCATGGCAGGGTGGCTTTCCAGGTGGAGGGAACAGCATGTGCCAATGTCCTGAGGCCAGCAGGAGCACAGAGTGCTGAAGGCCAGTGCAGCCAAAGCAGAGTGTGCAAGGAGGTGATCGGGGCCCAGGCCTTGCAGGATCACGGGATTCCACCGGGGGTCTGGCCTTGCCCTTCAGGGCCTTGGGGAGCCATCGGAGATTTATCAGAGTGTGGACGTCCTGTGTGCATTTTAAAGTGATGAGGGGACACGGGTTGACCAAGCCGAGGGGCTGGCGTACACCCTCACCTCCTGGACAAGGGGTACGGATGGGCGTGTGGGGACCCGGAGCAGGGCAGCTGTCCCCAGGGCCTGCCCAGTCTGCTGAGCCCTCTCCTCCCCACAGTGCTGCGGTGCCTCGGTATCCCCACCCGCGTGGTGACCAACTACAACTCGGCCCACGACCAGAATAGCAACCTGCTCATCGAGTACTTCCGGAACGAGTTCGGGGAACTCGAGAGCAACAAGAGCGAGATGATCTGGTGAGGGCGGCTCGGGAGGGCCGCTGGCGTTGGGTCTTGGGAGCGCAGCGGTCTTTGGGCAGGGCAAGCGGGGCTAGAGGAGGCTGAGAGAGGCCTCGGGGCGTGGGGAGAAGTATGTGAGGAAGGGGGCGTCGGATGCGGGGTAGGGATCCTGGGCTCGTTTACGGGGGGCCATCGGTTGTCACTAAAGCTTCATAGAAGGCGAGGACCACGCTGACCTCTGTGGATGGGGGTGGGGCAGGGGGTCTGTGGGCGGGAAAGAAAGGGATGGCGCCCAGACCCTCGGAGGTCCCGGGGAGGAGCAGGGGGACAGCAGGGGCAGTGCTGGGGGACAGGTCCTGGGACTGGCGGGGTGGCCTGCCTGCGGGGCTGATGGACAGAATTGTTGTTCCTTTCCCCGCTAGGAACTTCCACTGTTGGGTGGAGTCGTGGATGACCCGGCCAGACCTGGAGCCGGGGTACGAGGGGTGGCAGGCCCTGGACCCCACGCCCCAGGAGAAGAGTGAAGGTGGGTAGGCGCGGCCCTTGCCCTGAGAGGAGACGGCCGCACAGCTGGGCTTGTAAACCAGAGGCGTCGACTGGGCCACAGCACACTCCTTTTATAATTGGAAAAGTAACGCACACACACAATGGAAAACATGAAGAATAAAGAGAAAAGCCAAATAACATCTTCATCCTCCGCCTAAAATAGACATCCTTACCATTCATGTGCGGCTTCCAGCGATTTCTAGTTAGACATTTGTAGGTGTGTTTTTATGTGTATGAGTGTGTGCATGATAGACACAGAGAGCACGCCAAGGCAACGTGTGGCAAAGCATAGGAATCCTTTCTCAGATTTTTTTAAATTTATGTATTTTTGTGGTGCTGGGGATTGAACTCAGGGGCATTCTAGTCCAAGCTACACCCCCAGCCCTATTTTATTTTTTATTTGGAAACAGGGTCTTGCTAAGTTGCTGAGGGCCTTGCTAAGTTGCTGAGGCTGTCCTCGAACCTGTGATCCTCCTATCCCAGTCTCCCACATACTGGGATTACAGGCATGTGCCACTATGCCCGGTTTATTTACAAAATTTGATATGGATTTTCTTTGTTATCAATCCATTAAAACTATTTTCTAACTTAATATTTTAAATTGCATCGAATACAATGCATAAGGTTACAAGAAGACCAAAGATATGAAAAATTCTAAAAACTAAACTTATGATATAATATGCTTTTTTATATAACAAGATCTAGTGGTGGGGTCGTCAGTTCCAGAATACAGTGGCAGAGAGGCGCATACGTGACCTTCCCCTGTTATCTGGGACAACTTAAGGTGATGTGAAGCCATCTGTGGCTCTTACGGGTGACAGGTCACAAGTGCTCCTCAGCTGTGGCGGTTTGTCACTTGCTTTTGCAATTGAAGGATGAGTTGCCAAAGTATAGTGGATTAAAGATGTCATTTTTTCCTTGTCCAAATTCACAGACCCCTGAATGGTGTTGGAAGCATGTTGGGGGTCCAGGTTAAGAACCCCGACAATGTGTAGCCTTTCCCCGGCCCTGTCTGCTTCTCAGTAGTATATTGATGACATTTCTCCATCAGATGGCTCTCTGTGATTTGAATTTGAATCTAATGTTACTGCGTTCCATCACACGAATGTGCTAGAATCCATCCACCCAGCCTCTAGCCCCAGCGTTTGCGTTGTGGACTGTGTGAGGTGGTGGAAACCACACTGGGACAAGTGTCGGTCCCCACGTGCAGGCGCCAGCACATCTTCCCTGTGGCCAGGCCTGTGTTGGGCAATGACTTCAGCTCCCAGCGAGAGCAGTAGATAAGACAGCTGCGTGCCCTCCTGACATCTGCCTCCCTCTCGGCTCCATAGCCTTCTTCAGATGCGGGGGATACATTTCTATTTTATTTATCAAATACTTGCCTAGCATTTAGTGTTCACGGAGAGCTTTCCACGTATAACTCATGGATCCTCACAATACTATCCCTAAATGAGACTACAGCTTGGAGAAATGAGTGACTGGCACAGAGTCACCTAATAAGCTGGGATTTGGACCCAAGCCTCGGGCTCCAGTGTCCCTGTTCTGCACCCGAGGCAAAGGTCCGCGTGGTCTTGAGACTTTCTGCTGTGTTGACTCATGGAGGTTTGCTGCTGCCTCCCCACAGTCCTGGCCCATCTCTCCCTCCTGCCCCCAACAGGGACATACTGCTGCGGCCCTGTCCCGGTCCGCGCCATCAAGGAGGGGGACCTGAGCACCAAGTACGATGCCCCGTTCGTCTTTGCCGAGGTCAACGCTGACGTGGTGGACTGGATCCGGCAGGACGATGGGTCCATGCACAAGTCCATCAACCGTTCGCTGGTGGTGGGGCTGAAGATCAGCACGAAGAGCGTGGGCCGGGACGAGCGGGAGGACATCACCCACACCTACAAGTACCCGGAGGGTAGGTGCCGGCTCAGAGCCCGTACACAGCCTTGCAGATAAGCATCTGGCCTCACCAGCCCAGCAGGCTTGTGCGTCTGTGTATGCGTGCATCACCTGGCAGCCCATGTACATCAGTGACCCGTAGGTTACATTCTACTTTACAAATTCCTTAGAAACAAGTGCAAGTGTACTAGAGGATGGCCACAGAGGATTATTCATTAAGAAAGGAATTCTCTCTCTCTATCCCTCGCTCCCTCCCTCCCTCCCTCCCATAATGGGGATTGAAACCAGGGGCATTCTCAGAGGAGCTATACCCCCAGTCCTATTTTATTCATTATTATTAATTTGTGTGTGTGTGTGTGTGTGTGTGTGTGTGTGTGTGTGTGTGTGTGGTGGTACTGGGGATTGAGCCCTGGGGCATTCTACCTCTGAGCTACACCCCCAGCCCTTTTGATTTTTCTTTGTTTTGAAACAGGGTCTCACTAGGTTGCTGCAAGTCTCACTAACTTGCTGAGGCTGACCTCGAACCTTCGAGCCTCTTGTCTCAGCCTCCGAAATACTGGAATTACAGGCATGCGCCACAATTCCTGGCTCCTATTTTATTTTGATCCAGGATCAATAAGCTGTTGAGGGCCTTGTTAAGTTGCTGAGGCTGGCCTCAAACCTATGATCCTCCTGTCTTAGCCTCCCAAGTCCTGAGATTACAGATATGCACCACCAAGCCCAGCTAAGAAAAGAATTCTGTAATTCTGTATTACACAAAAAGATTCAGTCTGAGGTTTTGTTTTTTGTTTGTTTTTGGTTCTGGGAGATTGAACTCAGGGACATTCTTCCTCTGAGTTACACCCTCAGCCCTATTTTATTTTTTATTTGGAAACAGGGTCTTACTAAGTTGCTGAGAGCCTCACTAAGTTGCTGAGACTGGTCTTGAACCTGTGATCCTCCTGTCTCAGCCTCCCAAGTACTGGGATTACAGGTGTGTACCACCACACCTGGCTTCAGTCTGGTTTTAAGTCTTACTTTTCTGGTTGCCCTGACTCTTTTTCTTTTTGTTCTTCTGCTTTTTTTTTTTTTTCCGGTGCTGGGATTGAACCCAGAACCCATGCCATGCCAGGCAAGTGCTCTACCACTGAGCTATCTCCCCAGACCTGGTTTGACTCAATAAAACTGAAGGCAATAGCTATTATGTAGAAGAGGCATACATCTTAACAGAGAAAATTGATAATGTTGTTTATGATGTTGTTTATTAACAACATAATATATTAGTAGCGGCCCTACAGCCATAGATGACCAATTCCATGCTTCTTTATTGCAATGTATTTGTATCAGAGGGGCATAAAGTGCAGAGAGGCCACGGGGGAGCGTTTCCTGGAACCATGCAGTATTCATCTTTGCAGTATTTGACACACAGCTGGGAAGTGAGCACGAGTTAGGGTGGGGAAGGGTTAAAGAGAAACACGCCCAGAGAAATCTAAAGATAATGAGAGAGGTTCGATCTGGGCCAGACGAGGCATCTCTGCTGTTCATGTTCAATCCATAGGGGAAAAGGACTTTTTAAAACTGGATTGAGCACATCCACCAGCCAACTCGATGCGATAGAGATTTTCTAAGTGTCGACCGTGTGCCAGTCTCAGCGGGGCGCACAGGGGTGACTAGGAAATTGGAGCCCTGCCCTGGTCTGACCCCCACTGACTTTCCAGGTGAAGACTGGGTAGTAGGTGGCCATGCTACAGCTGGACAGGCTAAGACAGAAGGAAAAAATGCTCCCCCTGGCTTTAGAAAAGTCTGGAGCTGATGGTTTGATAGAAAAATAGATATGTGCCCAACAACACTGGGGAAAAGATTAACGGCACATAGGAGAGGTCGACGGAATATAAAGAAGGGAGCGATGGTTTCCACTGGTGAGTTAGGTAGAGAAGAAAAGGGAAAGAATTTCGGGTAGAAGTAATCTTTGTGCGAACGATTGGAGGTGAGAAATTTGCATTGTACTGGTGGCTAGGATGCACCAAACATGTTGTAGGCACCGGGTATGACGTAAAGATAAATAAAACACAGTCTTAGCGCCCCAGCAGCCCAAGGGGGAAGCACATAAATAAACAGCCTCAGGGAGGGACGGTCAGAGAAAGTGCCTGGAGGAGGGGCATTTGGGGCTGGGTCTTGAGGGACACAGGGCCTCTTCTGCTCCTGGCACGGAAATATAGAGAAGGGGCTCCTTCAGGGCTGCTCTGAGTCACCAGGACTCCGAGAAGCCAAAAAGTCCTTCCCTTTGCTCCCTGTGCCCGCGGTGATTAGGGTCCCTTCCTTATCGCCACAGGGTCCCCAGAGGAGAGGGAAGCCTTCACAAGGGCCAACCACCTGAACAAACTGGCCGAGCAGGAGGAGACGAAGGACACGGGCGTGGCCATGCGGATCCGCGTGGGCCAGAGCATGAGCATGGGCAACGACTTCGACGTCTTTGCCCACATCACCAACAACACCCCGGAGAGCCGCGACTGCCGCCTCCTGCTCTGCGCCCGCACCGTCAGCTACAACGGGGTCCTGGGGCCCGAGTGTGGCACCGAGAGCCTGCCCGACCTGACCCTGGAGCCCTTCTCTGGTAAGGCGCTGCGTTCCGCGAGCATCCATTGGCCACCGGCTGACTGCGTGCTAGCGAGCACCCCTGGCGCTTGGCTTTTGTGACTGACCTTACAGACGGTTGCATAGCGCTTCCCGGGCCTGTCCCAAGCACTTTCTAAATATCAACCCTTGTAATTCTTTTTTTTTTTTTTTTTTTTTTTTTTTTTTTT
>PVJS01021414.1:0-31535 GCA_004027185.1 Glis glis
AAAAAAAAAAAAAGAATTCACATTCAAGGTCCTAAGAAGACAAGGTCACAGAGAAGCTCACTGAGCAGGTAGCAGATGGAGCTTTGGGGAGGGACTGGGTGCAGAGACAGCTGCTTTAGTTACAAGTTTCCTCAACTTCCACCAACCCTGCGCCACTGTCGCCGGCTCCACCACTGGGTGGGGACCACTTGGGCTGTGACTTCCTCCCATCCCTACATAAATCCCTGTTTTGCTATAATACCAGTAGCTACAATTCTACTAGTTCTAAGGGGAACTCAGCGTATGCACAATAAGGTGAAAGTACTTAATGCCACTGAATGGTACCCTTAAAAAGTGGTTAAAGAGGTTAATTTTATGTTATGTGTACTTTACTGCAATTTGTTTTTTAAAAGTACATAAAGGCAAGGAAAATATTACATAATGCGTCGAAAACTCACATTCACTTAAAAACTTGCCCATGGCTGTTTAGAGCGACTTTATTCATAATTGCAAAAAGACAGAAGCAGCCAGGATGTCCTTCGGTAGTTGAATGGATCAACAAACTTCGGTACATCCAGACAATGGAGTATTATTCAGCAATAAAAAGAAATGAGCCATCAAGCCGCTGAAAGACACAGCAGAGCCTTAAATGAACGTTGCTACGTGAAGGAAGCCAGTCTGAAAGGGCTGCGCGCTGTGAGTCCGACTCCAGGACACCTTGGGAAAAGGTGAACCGCGCAGACCATCAATCAACAGGTCAGCGGTTGCCGGGAGCCCAAGGGGAGGGCGTGTGAGTGGGCAGAACACAGAGGACTTCGAGGGCAGCGAAACCATTCTGTGTGATGCTGTCAGAGAGGAGACATGTCATTCTACATTTGTCAAAACCCATAAAAACGTACCACGAAAAGAGTGAGTCATGATGCAAAGAACGGACCTCAGCTACGTACCAATGTTGTGAGCATCTCACCTGGATGAAGACGTTGAGAAAGGGGGACCGTGTGAAGGAAGAGGGTTACAGTGGCCTCTGGCAACTCTGTACTTTCCCTTCATTATTTTATGAACCTAAAAACTGCTCTACACGTGGTCTATACATTCTCAAAAGCTTTCTCTAGTCCAAACAATTGTTGAAGAGAGTGAGAGAGAGAGAGGCATTTGTGAAAAGGTGTTCATTGTCACCAGCAAAGAAACGCAAGGAATCTACCATAATGCCTTGTTTTGTCTACGTGTGGGAGAGAGGCTGGAAAGTTCCCCAAAAAGCTTGTGTAGAAAGCATGGTCCCCAGCCGGGCGTGGTGGTGCACACTTGTAATCCCAGTACTTGGGAGGCTGAGACCAGAGGATCCGGGTTTGCGGCCAGCCTCAGCTACTTAGTGAGGCCCTCCACAACTTAGTGAGACCCTGTTTCAAAATAAAGATTAAAAAATAGGGCTGGCGGTATAGCCCGGAGGTGGAATGCCCCTGGGTTCAATCCTCGGTACCACGAAAAGAAAAAAAAAAAAAAAGGAAGCATGGTCCCCAATCCAGCAAGGCTCAGAGGTAGGGCAGTGTCTGGAGGAGGTGTGTCACATGAGTCGCCAGCCCTCCTCACACTCTCTCTGCTTCCAGCCACCACCACTGAGAGCAGCATCCCTTCCCCATGCTTTGCTGGCACAGTTTCTGCCTTGGAACCAGTCAACTATGGCTGAACCTCTGAAACCATGAGTCAAATAAACCTTTCCTCCTCTAAGTTGTGCTCGTCAGTTATTTTGGTCACAGCGATGAGAAAAGCTGACCAAAACAGGGACCAAAACAAACAAATACTTGTAGTAACTGGGGGAAGAAAGAGGACAGCACTAAATAATTGCCCCAAAGGGAACATCATTGTGTGTGTGTGTGTGTGTGTGTGTTTTCTAAAGACCATTAAAAATATTTATAACTATTAAATTTTTTAAATGTGTGCCTGGGACCACCATGCATGGCCTCGCACTTTGGGGAGCACCTCTCTAATTTAAGATCTTAACCTAGGATGCCCTTGGTCTAGACCTCTCAGATAGACCAACCTTCTTCACTCGGTCCTGAACCCCCAAGGCTATAGTCATGGGCTCCCTGCCCTCTGGCACCCAGCTGGGCTTGCCCAGTGGGAGACAGAAGGAGGAGGAAGGGGAGAGAGAGGAGGGGACAGGGCTGGTTCTGATTGCCTCTGTGCCTCTACTGAAGGCCTCATTTTCAACAGGAGATCCTCTTCGGTTCTAATTACAGTTCCCATCTCAGGCTTCTTGGGCCTGCTGTTGGTAACATCCCCTGACCCTCACCACCCGCCCTCAGGTCCCCGACATCCCTTAATCAGGCCTTCTCTTTGTCAAAATCCCTCTGGTCAATCTCTCTGCATGGCTCCCTCGCCTGTGGGTCTAAAGCCTGCATTAAACCAAAGTGAAATTACAATTTACATTATGTGCATGGGCGAAAGTTCCCATAAAGCAAGAGTGTCCCTAACTTCTGTCCGATTCTAGAAGGGCTGCGAAGGGTCTCCATGAAGGTGGGCCTGCCTGGTTTTCCGTGTTCTCTCTCTGGAGGGCCCGGCCCGTGCCCCCAGGCTGTCCAGGCGCCTGTCAGGGCTGCGTACGTGTCTGTTCTCACTGTGGCTTCATGTAAACTAATTCTGTTCGGTGATGAAATTATATTTTGCTTAAACAAATTAAGATAACCGAGCAGGCCGGAGGAGAGTTTACAAAGACAACCGTGTGCAGAGAGCTTGGGCAGGTCAGAGCGGAAGAGTGTCCCAGGCAGTTGCTTCATTTCACACACAAATTTTATGGCTTCCCCGTCGCAGGTCACAGGTTTCAGGTGTTTGGGGGAAAATCATGTTGGCTTCGCCTGGGGAGTCTCAGCTGAAACAGAAAAAGCCCGGGTTCGAACCCTAGTTTGGCCATTGGCCCACTGTGTGGCTCAGGGAATTCCTTTAACCCCAGGGTGCTTCACTTGTAAAATGGGAATAAATGAGGATTAAACAGAGAGTCTCTACAAGAACTTACCACAGCGAAATGGGAATAAGCTGCGGAAAATTATTAATATACTTTTCTCATTTTCTTCTTCCAAGACAATCGATTTTGCCTCAATCGGCCCAAGGCTGAGGGTCCTCGCTTACACGAGCTGAGCCATGCTATTCTTATCTTTGATTTCTCAGAAACTCCCAAAGCTTTATGCGGCGGACTTCCCTCCGTGTGCAAACTTAACACGCTGGAGTTCAACATCACAGGTTGCACAAAAAAGAGAAGAACAATTTCCTTCCCTCAGCAACTCCCCCAGCAGTCGAGGAGTGGAGTCCACAGTGCCGTTGTGGAAGGGAGAGACACAGGCCTGGCTCCTGCGAGTGGGCCACCTCATGGCCCTCACCCCCCTCTGCGGCTCGTGCTGAACACAACTCTAGGGTTTGCAATATTTGGGGGTCCAATGTGCACCAAAGATACAAGTCCCTCGCTGCATCTGTTGATTAAATAAGGAGATAAGATGAATTTCAACATGTTTGGAAAACCTGGTGGAGCTAGAGGTACTGAGAAATACTGTTTCGTAGATTGCAAGAGAGGGCCTCCTTCCTCGCAGCCTCTGTAAGAGGCTGTGGCTGTTCATCCCATCTACATCTGGACACTTTCTCTCCACTCCTCAGCTCTGGGCAATACACGCTGCATTAGTGAGAGCGTATCTGGGTCTCAAGACACTTGCACGCTCTGCCCTACCTCAGCCCTGAGAACTAGCCCAGGCTAGCCCACGGGAAGGAGAGAACCCAGCTAGGCTGTTCCAGCCCTCCTGGTCCAGCCCAGGCCCCAGCAAACCTGGAGCCAAGCACAGACATGTCAGGAAGCCCAGCCAAGACAAGAAGAACCACCCAGCAGAGTCCAGCCTACACTTCCAGCCCATGGATTCCTGAGCTAAACAAACAGTTGTCGTTTTAAGCCACGATGTTTGGGGGATGTTTGTTAGACAGCAAGAGCCAGTTGAATAGTATGACTTCAAGGTGACACCTCTCTGAAGAATTTCAAGGGGCATTTTGACCAGTGAGGACTTTTTGCCTTACCGCCACCCGTAGGCTGACCCTGCCTTTTCCCAGGATGCATTGCTGGAACAGATCATGACATCAGGAACAGAGTCACTATTGATGAATCCTCTGGAATTGATGAATCCATTTTGTCAGATAGCCTGAGGTCTTAACGCACTGCACACCAGGGTGTCTTCAGCCTCCCTGGAACCATTGGTCAGTGTTCCAGCCTCCCTGTTGTAAAAGACAGCCTGTGTCTGCTGGTCTTTTCCCTCTGTCCCATGTCCTCGAAGGGCCTGGACAGTCCACTGATTTTCTTTTTGGTTTTTTTTTTTTTTTTGGTACTGAGGATTGAACCTAGGATTGAACCCAGGGCATTCTACCTCCAAGCTACATCCCCAGCCCTATTTTTTATTCTTTATTTTGAAACAGGGTCTCACTAAGTTGCGGAGGACCCCACTAAGTTGCTGAGGCTGGCCGTGAACCCGGATCCTCCAATCTCAGCCTCCCAGGTACTGGGATTACCAGCGTGCGCCACCACGCCTGGCTGATTTTCATTTTAATGTCTAGCAAAATTATCTTACTTTGGTTCTTGGGTCAGTCCATAGTGTGTGTGTGTGTGTGTGTGTGTGTGTGTGTGTGTGTGTGTGTTACTGGGGATTGAACTCAGGGGTATTCTACTTCTAAGCTACACCATCCCTATTTTATTTTGAAACAGGGTCTCACTAAGTTGTGGAAGTCCTCGCTCTAAGTTGCTGAGGCTGTCCTTGAACCTGTGATCCTACTGTCTCAGCCTCCCAAGTACTGGGATTACAGGTGTGAGCCACCATGCCCGACTCCTCGCATACTTTTTGATACCCAATTTAGGTCCAGCTTTTTGCTAGAATGCAAGGTGGGGGACATGATGCTGGGTGGCAGAGTAAAGCTCTTAGTGACCAGAGGAGCTGGCAGCGTGGAGTTGGCATAGAGTGTACTACCCCTGGCCTGCCACGCTGGCTGTCACTAGCTGGGAGCCGGGCAACAGTGCTGGGGACGCTCACTTTAATAAAGCATTCGGTTTGATTTAGTAAAATATTTGCAACAAAAAGTGGTAGAGTGGATTAGCACCCTTCAGGATGACATCGAATGGTGTATACAGTGGTTGCAAAAACAAGGCAACTATTCTAATCTAGTTCCCACTTACTAGAAATTCATTTGTTCATCTATTCTACGTGCCAGGTGCTGTCTTATGTGTTGAAGGTAATAGGGTCCTGTTTTGCCTGGGACCAGGGGGCATCCTGGGATGCAGGTCTTTTCATTTCGAAAAAGGCAAGTCAGGTCAAACTAGGATGAATTGGCCTCCGTGGGTATAGAGGACACCAGTAAATAAAAGAGCTTGTCTTGTGGGACTTATGTTCTAGTTACAGAGACTGATAAGAAATTGTTTAAATCCCAGGACTTGGGAGGCTGAGACAAAAAGACCAGGTTGGAGGCCAACTTCAGCAATTTCACAAGATCTTCAGCAACTTAGCAAGACCCTGTTTCAAAGTAAAAAATAAAAAAGGCTGGGGGTGGAGCTTGGATGTAGAATGCCCCTGGGCTCAATCCCTAGTATGGAAAGGAAAGGAAAGGAAAGGAAAGGAAAGGAAAGGAAAAAGGAAAAAAGGAAAGGAAAAAGGAAAGGAAAGGAAGGAGGGGAAGGAAGGGAAGATGTTTATAAAAATAAATTATATAGTATACTAGAAAATAATGAGTATCATGGAAAAATAGAGCAGGGTGAGAGAGGACAGGAGAAGGCTGAAAGAACGTGGGGGAAGGAAGGGAGGGAACAAGGGCTGCGGTTTTACATGGGATGGGCCAGGTGAGACTCACTAAGAAAGTGGCATTTGAACACACGAGGGGACCTGGAGGTGGAGGAAGCCCTGTGGTGTCTGGGAAGAGGGTTTCAGGCTTCAGGCATCCAAGGGTTGGTGCAAAGGCCCTGGGGGAAGGTTCCTGGCCTGACTGGTACATGACACTCTGACTTAGAGGATCGCGTTCATAGATGCTAGCCCGCTCAACGATATCTTGTGATTCTTTCTGGGAAAGTCTTTCATCTCTCTGGGCCTGGTTTCTTCATCTGCAAAATGGGAAGAATGGTGTCTAGGTACAAAATGAACTATAAATCCTAGAGGCACCACGTCTCGTTAAAGGACAAGTCGGGGGCCCGTGTTGGTTACTTGTGACTATTTCTCCTCTATGGCCAGTGAAGAAAGGAGAGCTCAAAGCCTTACTGTGGGTGAAGACAGGGCCAACCTGTCAGACAAAGGCTAGCCCACCACCCAGGTCCACCCTCCATCCCTCCTGGGTGCCAGGTGCAAGGTGAGCCCTACTGGCTGTCACATGTGCCGAGGCCAGATCTCCCCACCACGGGCCTGGCTACGTCGGAGGTTCGTCCTGGTTCCTTGCAGCTTAGAGCACATAATAGGAAACGCTTCATGGAGCCACGATTGGCAATTGCCTGGCAGGCTAGAAACGGATTTGTTTATGATGCAAAATAATGTCATTCAGAATATTGTATTGGTGATGGTTATTGTTTTATATAATTACAATAATTAGCTGGGGAAATAGCAAACAGATGCCAGGCTGAATTCAAAGGAAGGTAGGGACGAGAGTCCCCAGTCCTGACGTGACGGAGAGCACTAAGGGAGTTAACCCCTGCGTGTTCAGCTGCCCGCTGTGGAAACACGAGGTGTGGCTGGGCACTCTGCGCCCAGACGCGGCCTGTATACTCAGTGCCATGCACGAGTATACTCTGTGTGTGGCTGAGGGTCTCGCAATTGACAGGTAGGCCATCGGGACCCAATAAGATGCTTTGGTTGCAAAGTCAGCCCCTCAAATCCCTCCACCTCCACAGGGCCACCCTACATGTAGAGGGGAGTGTGTGTATATATATGTGTGTGTGTGTGTGTGTGTGTGTGTGTGTGTGTGTGTGTGTGTGTGTTACTGGGATTGACCTCAGGGGCATTCTACCTCTGAACTACACCCTAGCCCTATTTTTTTTTTAATTTTAAATGGGTTCTCACTAAGTTGCTGAGGCTGGTTGTGAACCCGTGATCCTCCTGTCTCAGCCTCCCAAGTACTGGGATTACAGACCTATGCCACCATGCCCAGAGGAGTGGGGACTTTTAATTAAGCACCACTTATACACAGCAGAACACACCCATTTTTAGTGCATAGTTTTATGGATTTTGACAAGTAGGTATGGTTGTGTAGCCACCAACATAATCAAAACACAAAAGAATATTGTCACCTGAAGTCTCCTTGTACCTTCTCCCCTTTTCAGCCCCTGGGAACCACAGGTCTGTTTTCTGCCCCTATAGGTTTTCCTTTTCCTGTTAAGGAAGTCATAGACTAGGTGGCTTGTTCCGTCTGGCTTCTGTCACTCAGGACACCTTGGAGGTCCACCCGGGCTGCTGCGCACTTGGACGGCCACTCCTTCCTCTTGCCGAGTAGCACTCCTGCATGTGGTGTGCTGGCTTTTCACCCACCTCCCCTCCCTGCTGGGTTGGTGTCAGAGGAGGCCACACAGCAAGTGAGGACAAGGTGCTCTTCTCTGTCTCAGACAAGGAGACATCTGAGAGCCAGAACCCTTCCCAGACAGCAGTGGGGACCCAGCCCTGGGCTCAACAGTGGCCAAGCAGGAAACCTGGGCCTCCACCCATACATGCCCCCCGTCCCCTGCCAGTTCGCAAGAGACCAACTGAAACAGAAACCCTATTAAATCCAGACTCTCACACCCAACATGTCCACGTTTCAATAAAAAATCACCAGTCACATCAAAAGCCAAGAAGACCTCAAACTGAATGGGAAGGCAGCCCGCAGATGCCAGCACAGAGATGCAAGAGACGCCAGAATTATCTGACAGATTTAAAGCAGCCATGGCAAAAAAAAAAAGTTTCAATGGATACTGAAAGATATGTTTGAAACCAATGAAAAGTAGAAAGTCCATCAAGGAAGTGGAAGATAAAAGAATAACCAAATGGAAATCTTAGAATGAAACATACTGAGATCGACGTTTAAAAAAAATTCAGCCGGGCGTGGTGGCGCACACTTGTAATCCTAGTACTTTGGGAGGCGGAGACCGGAGGATCCGGGTTTGCGGCCAGCCTCAGCTCTCTCTCTGTCTCTCTGTCTCTCTCTCTCTCCCTGTCTCTCTCTGTCTCTCTCTCTCTCTACCTAGTGAGGCCCTCCGAAACTTCGTGAGACCCGGTTTCAAAATAAAGTATAAAAAAATAGGGCTGGGGGTGTAGCGCGGAGGTAGAACGCCCCTGGGTTCAATCCCCGGTACCGCAAAAATAAATAAATAAATAAATAAATAAATAAATAAATAAATAAATAAATAAAAATTCAATAGATGGATTCAACAGCGAAGTGGAAAGAACAGAAAAGAAGAGTCAGAGAACCAGAGACACAACAGTAGAAATTGCCTCATCTGAACGGCAGAGAGAAATGGCCGGAGAGAAATTAACAGGGCCCCAGGCATTGACCGGAGCAACTAAAGATCTGACATTCACATCTTCAGAGTCCCGGAAGGACAGGAGAAGAGGACAGAGGAAATGTACTCAAAGAAACAATGGCAGAGAGCTTTCATTTGGAAAAAGTCATGAACCTACACTTTCTTTTTTTTCTTTGTTTTGTTGTTGTTGTTTTGTTTGTTTTTGTTTGTTTGTTTGTTTGTTTGTTTGTTTGTTTGGTACCAGGGATTGAACTCAAGGGCAATCTACCTCTGAACTACACCCCCAGCCCTATTTTTTTTTTAATTTTGAAATAGGGTCTTACTAAGTTGTGGAGGGCCTCACTAAGTTGCTGAGGCTAGCCTTGAACCTGCGATCCTCCTGTCTCAGCCTCCCAAGGACTGGGGTGATAGGCGTGAGTCACCACTTTCAGGTAGCTGAGTGAACCCCAAGCAGGAGATCCCAAAGAAACCCACACTGAAACACGGCAGTCGAACTTCTTCACTTTCAAGACAAAATCTTGAAAACGGTGAGTGAGAAATGGCCCCTTTGTGACAGGAGTGAGGACACCAGGTTTGTCCCCAGAGACCCGCGGCCAGCGGGACAGGGCGGCATGTTTTCCAAGGGCCGAAAGAAAAGATATCAACCCCAAACTCTATATCTGGTGAAAATATCCTTCTAGAATGAAGGGGAAAGCCAGACATCCTCAGATAAGGGGAAACAAGAGGAATTTGTCTCCAGTGATTGTCACGAGCAATTGCTAGAGGAATCTCTCAAAGAGAAAGGGAATGAACCATAGAAGAGGGAGCCTGGGACACCAGGAAAGAAAAAGAAAAAACGTAGATCCTTTTGAGTTTCTAAATTATGTTTGATCATTGAAACAAGAACTATAATGCCATCTAATATGGCTCTCTATATGTATGTAGAGGAAATACTTAAGACAATTATTTGAGACAATTTTTTTGGTACCGGGGATTGAACTCAGGGTCATTCTACTTCCAAGCAACACCCCCAGCCCTTTTGATTTTTTTTTTATTTTGAAGCAGGGTCTTGCTAAGTTGCTGAGGTTCTCCCTAAGTTGCTGAGGCCAGCCTTGAACCTACGACCCCCCTGTCTCAGCCTCCCAGGTCCTGGGATTGCAGTCATGTGCCACCATGCCCGGCTTATTTGAGATCATTTAAATGTAAGAGTCGAAAAGGAGATGAAGTTTGTATACTTCATGCCAACTGGAAAATAATGACACGGGTAGACTGTAGTAAGTTATATACATATCTATCAACTGGTCCCCCGGGATGCCAGGGGATGCCAGGGGACGGTTTCCAGGACCCCCAAGGATACCAAAATCTGAGGATACGCAAGTCTCTTATGTAAAATGTGTATTTGCATAGAATCTACACACATTCCTGCATACTTTCAGCCCTCTCTAGATGATTTATAATACCTAATGCAATGTAAATGCTATGTAAATAGTCACTGTACTGTATTATTTAGGGAATGATGTGAAGAAAAAAACATCTATTCATGTTCAGTATGGATGGGATTTTTTTAAAATATTTTCCATCCACAATTGATTGAGTCCACAGATACAGAATTGCAGCTACAGATGGCCGACTGGATATAATACAGTACTTACTGCAACCACATAATTGACATAAGGACATCCGAGGGAACCTGCTCGAACCACAGGCCGCAAATGTGAGCCCTCTGTGAACCCACAGCCTCAGATGGGTGAAAATATGTCCACAGCCAACACACAGCCGGCCCGAGGCCAGGAGTCCACACAGAGGGGCCATTCCCTCCACGAGCCCCACTCCCTTCCAGGCAGCCTAGGAACACCGGTCTGTCTGACCCCTGCTGATGCCTGGACTTTCAAAGGAACGCCCACATCACCACTTGGTGATCGTCTGCTTTCAAACTGCACTCCGGAGACAGTCGATTGCCTAGAACCTCCCGACCAGCCTGAGTCTGTCTAGCTGAAGCAGCGCTCTCTAGAAGTCAAAGCCTTCTTTTCTCCAATAAGATCAGAAACCTGTCAAGTCTAGACTCCCCCGGCATCCCCTGCTCCACAGTTTCTATCTCCTATGAGTGGTCCCCAGCCATAGACTCCTGAACATGGGATGTAGGGGTTGATTTGGTCTTGGGCATGGTGCTGAATTCCTTGCCAATGAGAAAGGCAACTCTTACAACCCCGGCACGTCCCAATTAATCAAGCTGTCACCTGTGGTCATCTGTGATTAAGTGACAATTGGTGTTCACGCCTTAGGAGCACAGAAGCACTGTCCTGTCTCTCTACAGCAGGCTATAAGGACTGTGGTGTGACACAGAATGTTTTGAGTGTCCTTGAGTGCTCACAGAGAGAGACACTGACAAGCTCAGGCCTGTTAACTCCCACCTCCCAGCATGGTCTGAGAATCAGACAGCTTCCCTGACAGCCCCGGAAGAATCTCTTATTTCTTGTAGCTGCCGGGTGACACCGCTGAAACTCAAACGCAAAATCTAATGGTGCACATCGCTGAACTAAAAGGGCGGTTGTGCTGCGCACCGTGGCACATGCCTGTAATCCCAATACTTGGGAGGCTGAGACAGGAGGATAGCAGGTTTGAGGTCACCCTCAGCAATTTAGCAGGACCCTCAGCAACTTAGAGAGACCCAGTTTCAAAATAAAAAATAAGCCGGGTGTGGTGGCGCACGCTTGTAATCCCAGTACTTTGGGAGGCGGAGACCCGAGGATCAAAGGTTCGCGGCCAGCCTCAGCTCTCTCACTCTCTCCCTGTCTGTCTCTCTCTCTCTCTCTCTCTCTCTCTCCTTAGTGAGGCCCTCTGCAACTTTGTGAGACACGGTTTCAAAATAAAGTATAAAAAATAGGGCCGGGGGCATAGCACGGAGGTAGAACGCCCCTGGGTTCAAACCCCGGTACCACAAAAAAAATAAAAAATAAAAAAATAAAAATAATAAATAATAAAAGGGTTTGGGGCTTTGGCTCAAAAGTAGAATGCCCCTGGGTGGTTAAATCCCAATGAGAGAGAGAGGGACAGAGAGAAAGAGAGAGAGAGAGAGAGAGTGAGAGAGAAAATGAATAGTGTCCTGAAGCTTGGGATGAGACATCTTATTGGACATAGAGAACCAGGCAGGTTTGAGTGGCTCTGAGCTGCCCTTACATGTAATAATAGCTGTCCCTCCATGGTCCAGGGACAGCAGCCTTCCTTAGCTGGGAATCCCTATGGTACCCTTGCAACGAGGGTGCTGATCCTTCTCAGACCCCACCAAACCACCCACTGTGGCCATGAGACCCGTGACCAGAGTCAAATCCCAGCATGACCTGGGGACAGGCACTCAGGACGGCCTGACCCACCAGGGAGGGAGGCTTTGCTGACATACATCAGCAGGAACCTGGGGGTATGTGGAAGTGGATCCTGAGTGTCTCTGCACTGAGGACAGCAAACGACACCAGCCATTGAGCCAAGCTCGCCTGCGTGCCCACACCGGAGATGGTCAGCTTAATGTATTAGCAGTGCAGTGGGATGTGGCTTTAATCGTTTCCTAAGTTGGTTGACAGTAAACAAGATGTGACAATGGCCTGCATTGAATGAGGTTGAAATGCCAGGGCTCCCCTGACATGACAGGACACAGAGGAGGAAACCCAGAGACCTGGGTCAACAGCAATGCTGGCCTGGAACCATCACACGCGACCTTCGCGCCACCATTGAGAGGGACTCCTCATTTCCATGTGGTGAGGGGATCCCAGAAGAGCAGAGAGCCACCAAGGGACATCGTGCTATTGGCAAAGACAAGATGGGCATGTCAACTATGCGGGCAATAGGGACACACCAGCAATCAGAACTCTGGCTCATGGCCATCTTGAGCAGCAGCTGATGGGCCATAGTGCCCATAGGAGTGAAATAGGTGGTCAGCCTACAAGGATATCTCTTCATCTCTACAATCAGCCTACGGAAAAAAAAAACAAAACCCTACGTGCAGGAGCAAGCCACCTGACTTGAGTCTCCAAATGGAGAATCACAGACTTTCGCCCAGTTTTCAGAACAAAGTCAGTTCACAGACCCACAGGCCCTTGATTGAGGGAACTCCAGTTTCTCTTTAAAGAGGACTGGGGGTGAGCACTACCCAGACCCGCTGCAAGTTCTCCTGAGGCTTTCCTCAAGGGGCCTGTGTCCGTGCACCAGAATGACGTGATTTGGGGAAAAGATACTACCAGATACTAGAAGAGGTAAAGAAGTCAGAGCAGCTGAGGGTCTGCCTGAGAGCAAGGGGAGTCTGGGGTGGCAACTGAAAAAGGAAGCCATAAGCTTGCACCCCAATCTCATAACCAGTCCCGCCGGTGGCAGCCACCGGGGTGGCTTCCCATATGTCCTCTCTGCGTGGTAGAGGAATGAGTTTATATGAATCAGTTTCCACTTCTTTCTCCTACTTCCTGGTTTTAAGTTTTGCGGAGGAGTGATGAGAGGTTACCTTCCCACCTTGGCCTTCAGGGAACAGAATATTCAGCGAGACCTGGACTGATGATGAAGACAGCGCTCGTGGGAGACAGCGACTGTCCCCTCATCCTGAAGACACGTGAGATGGTCTCTGCTATTGAGAAGGACGGTTGCATCTTGTTACGCAGAAGCAGAGTCTATTTGACTGCTGTGAGGAAATTCAAATGTGTATAACAGGGTGCTCCTGTTGCTGAGTGGGCAGAGGGACAGACCGTGTCAGCTCTAAACATACTTACTGCCTCTCAGCTCCCAACGCACCCTTCCACAGAGGCCACCTGATAAACAATGCAGTTCCACCCACCTCTTCTTAAAGTGGGCACAACGCTAAGTTCTCCCAACAGAGGACCATGGAAGGACACTGCAGGGGAGGAGGCTTCCTGCAGCCCTCACAGCATGGAACACAAGCTCCTGCTCAGCCTCTGGCAGCCTGTCTATGACCCAGAGGTCCACAGGGATCTGAAGCTCCTTCTGCAACATCAAAAGCCCGTGCACAGTCCACCTGTGGCTGGGGCATCCATACAGTAGCCACACTACCCTGTCAGGCAGCCTGTGATCTCTGAAGACCCATGTCCCCTGGTCCCCAGACTCCCAAGGCACACCCCTTTCTCTAGTGTAATGGTCTGCCTCCAGTCTGCCCTCTGGAATGTTTGCCTAGCAACTCCAGATCAGCTCCTGGCTAGCTAAACCAGCCTACTCCTCTGCTATCCAGTGGCCAAATCACACACATCTTCTCCCCCAAGATCCTTCCTCATTCGCCCTTCCTTGGGTCATCTCTCAGTCGTAGAGTACCACATGCAGTTTCTTGGTGTCCTATAGTCACTCTTAGTATGGTCAATCATTCTTACATTACACCCCTTCTGTTTAAACTACTGTTTAAACTTTCTGATTGGATCCAGGATACACCATGTCCCAGGCCATAAAATGACCAAAATAGATTTAAAGAATTGAACTCAGCCAGTGTGTTCTCAGACCACGGTGGAATCAAACTAGAAGTCAGTAACAGAAAGATCACAGGAAAACTCCAACTACTTGGAACTTCAACAACACATTTCTAAATAATCCATGGGTCGAAGAGGACGTCTCAAGAGTAATAAAAAAAAATACATTGACAGATGAAAACAAAATGGCAACATCTCAAAAGGTGTGGGACACAACTTAAAACAATGCTGAGAGGGGAACTGATCACACTAAATGCTAACATTAGAAAAGACGGGGTTTCAAGTCAAAGCTCTAAGCTCCTGCCTCGGTCTAGTAAAAGAAAAGCTCATCACAAAGCCCACAGCAAGCCGAAGGAGGGAAATCACAAAGGAGAGGGGAAAATCCATGAAGCTAAAACAAAAATAATAAAGTCGATGAAAGAAAAAGCTTGTTCGTAGACAAGATTAATAAAAATTGATTTAGGATGTCTTCAAAGAGGAAGAAAAAAAATTAGAGAAGACGCAAGCTGTCAATAACGGGAATGAGCCAGGGGCTATCACTACAGACCCCGCAGACATCAAAAGGCTCCCGAGGGAATAAAGCTTGCGCTTACATTCCATAGCTCAGAGGAAATGGACCAGTTCTTCAAAAAGCATAAACTACCACAATCCGCCTTGCCTGAAATAGATGACATGTATGAATAGCACTCCAACTGCTATCAGATTGAATCTGGGATTTAAAAACTCCCACGAAAGAAATCCCCAGGCCCCAATGTGGAAAATTCTACCCAACTTTTAAAGAAGAGTCAACACGAATTCTATATAATCTCTCCCAGAAAATAGAAGAGGGGGAATACTTTCCAATTAATTTTATGAACTTAAGTATTACCCTGACACCATACAGTATAAAAAAAAGGATAATTGCTGGCCAATATCCCTCATGAATATAGAGGCAAAACCTTTCGCAAAGTATTAGCAGTAGAATTTTAAGATATGAAGGAATTACACAGTATGGCTAAGGGGTCCAGAGGTGCACCCAATGTAATGAGCAAAGAAGAAAAATCACATAATTATGCCAATCCATGTAGGAAAAACTTCTGACAAAATTCAATGCCCATTCATGAAAAAAAAACTCTCAGAAAAATAGAAATCTTCTTAATGGAATAAAAAGCATCTACAAAGCAGCAAAGCTAACCTTCTACTTAATGGGGAAAACTGAATATTTCTTCCCCAAGAGGAGAACAAGACGAAAATTCCCATTCCGGTCACTCTCATCCAGCACATTCCTGGAGTTCTAGCCAGTGCAATAAGGCGAAAAAGAAATACAGGGAAAGGAACGACACACAGACAGCAAAGAAAGAAATAAAACTGTTCCTATTTACAGATGAATGATTGCCTGTGTATAAAATCCCAAGAAATCTACCAAAAAAAAAAACCCTCCCAGAACTAATAAATGAGGTCAACAGGATACAAGATCAATACCCAAAAACCAATTATATTTCTATAGCTGGATGTGAATAATTGGAAAGCAAAATTAAAAAACACAGTGCCATTTATACTCACTCAAAAAAATAAAACTTAGGTATAAATCTACTAAAACATGTCCAGGACTTATATGCTGAAACCTACAAAACACTGTTGAAAGAACCCAGTGAAAACCTAAATAGCTTGTAATCCCAGTACTTGGGAGGCTGAGACCAGAGGATCCAGGTTCAAGGCCAGCCTCAGCCTCTTAGTGAGGTCCTCTGCAACTTAGTGAGACCCTGTTTCAAAATAAAGAATTAAAAAAATAGGGCTGGGGGTGTAGCTTGGGGGTAGAATGCCCCTGGGTTCCATCCCCAGTACTGAAAAAAAAAAGAAGAAGAAGAAAAAAGAAAACCTAGATAACAGAGAGGCATATTGTATTCAGGGCTTGGAAGACTCAACGTAGTAACAATGTCTGTTCTCCTCAAACTGATGTACAGACTTTGTGCAGTTCCCATTGAAATCCTAGGAAGATTTTCTAAAACTCTGAAATTTATATAGAAAGGAAAAGGAACCAGAATAACTCAAACAACTTTGAGGAAGGATAACAAAGTGGGAAGAATCAGTCTACCCGATTTGAAAATTTATTATAGAGCCACAGTAATCAAGAGTGTATTGTCAAAGGGATAGACACACAGATCCGTAGAATAGAATAGTAATAACAATGATGAAACAGAAATAGACCTGCATAAATAACGCCCAACTGATTTTTGACAAAGGTTTCAAAGCAATTTTGTAGAGAAAGTACAAGCCATTTCCACAAACGGTGCAGGGGCCAGCAACTTCCATGGAAAAAGCAAAAGAAAAAAAAAAATGAAAACCTCGACCTAAACCTCAGACCTTCCCTACACAAAAATCAACTCAAAATGTAAAATAGGCTTAAATAGGAGATGCAAAACTATAAAACTTTAGGGGGAAAAAACATAAGACCCTGAGATTCTAGGACACAAAAAGAAGTTCCTTGAATTGACACAAATAGCATGAACCATAAAAGAAAAGAAAAATCGATCAGTTGGACCTCGTCAAAATGAAAACTTTTCACTCCATAAAAAAAAAAAAAAATCCTACTAGCTGGGCATGGTGGTGCACACCCGTTATGCCAGTACTTGGGAGGTTGAGACAGGAGGATCGCAGGTTCGAGGCCAGCTTCCGCAAACTACCGAGACAAAAACCTACTTAGAAGAAGAGAATAAAAACACTAGCTACAGACCTGGAGAAAATATTTGCAAACAACATATCTGTCAAGGACTCCTATCTAGAATTTATAAAGAACTATGAAAACTTAACAGTAAAAAAAAGAAAGAAAGATAAATCCAACAAGACTCCAGTTAGGAAATGAGCAAAAAACATAAGAAGATGCACTGAGGGTCAACGGCATGGAAAAGGATGTTCACCAAGCTTTAGCTAAGAAAATGCAAATCAAAGCCTCCAGGAGCTGTCACCGCACTCCCGGGCTGAGTGGCAAAAGAGACGACATCATGAAGCCGGGCGTGCATTAAAATAACATGAAAAATAACAAAGCCGGGGAGACGCCGGCCATGTGGCCAGCATGAAAGTGCGGTGCGCGGCTCCCAGAAGAGTGTGGCCGTTTTCCCCAAGTTACACACCAGCTGCCACTCCACCAGCAGCTGTGCTCCCGGGCGTTACCCCTGAGAAATGAAAACGCGCACACCGGGAACCCTGTGCGTGAATGTTCGTGGCAGCCGTACTCGGGATAGCTCAAAATGTCATCCCGCGCAAGCGCCCTGCGATAGACGGATGTTTAAATTGACTGGGGCACGTCCATAGTGTAGAATACTACTCAGCACTAAAAAGAAACAAACTTTTGACACGAAGTGACAACTTGGATGAATCTCCAGAGAATTATGCTGAGTGGAAAAAAAAAAGTCAATTCCCAAAGGCTACGCACCAAACTATTCCTATTTTTTGTAGGGACCAGTTGTTTTGTGTGTGGGGGGGAGGTAATGGGGGTTGAACCCAGAAGCATTCTACCTCTGAGCTACACGCCCAACCCTTTATTTTTTATTTTAATTATTTTTTTTTTGAAACAGGGTCTCACTAGATTGCTGGAAGTCTTGCTAAATTGCTGAGGCTGGTCTCGAACCTGCAATCCTCCTGTCTCAGCCTCCCAAGTACTGGGATTATAGGCACGCGCCACCATGCACAGCATTTTTTTTTTTACTTGTGATTGAATCCAGGGGTGTTCTACCCCTGAGCTATCCCCCAGAGCTTTCACTTTTTTATTTTGAAAAGGAGACTTGCTAAGTTCCTGAGGGTCTCGCTCAGTTGCTGAAGCTGGCCTTGAACCTGTGATCCTCCTGTCTCAGCCTCCCAAATACTGGGATGACAGGCATGCGGTGCCACCATGCCTGGCCCAAACTATTTCTTTTATAAAACATTTCTGACAGGACAAACTGCAGAGCTGGAGGACAGGGCAGCGGTTGCCGGGGTGGGGAAGAAGGGATGGAGGAGGAGAGCAGGGGAGGGTCCTTGTGGCCACCAGAGCTCCTCGCGGGGATGCCAAGGTCCTGTGTCCTGATGATGTCACTGTCAGTCCCCAACTGTGACTTCAAGGTGCTGCCACTGGGGGAAACAAGATTAAGGGCACACGCAAGCTCTCTGTGTTGTTTCTTACAACCGTGTGTGAATCTACAGTGACCTCAAAACAAAAAGGCTAATTTATTAAAATGAAATAAATAACTAAGCGAATTCAAACAAGAGCCACGTTCTGTCCCCAGTGCGCAGCGGGGTGCTGTCATGCGCTCTCTTTTTACCTAACACTTTGCTGCGAGCCAGGCACCCCCATCCTACCCCTGCAGAAATTCTGACTCTGACAAACCATTGCGCCAGACACACTTTTTTTTTTTTTTTGCAGTACTGGGGATTGAACCCAGGAGTATTCTACCTCCGAGCTACACCCCCAGCCCTATTTTTATTCTTTATTTTGAAACAGAGTCTCACTAAGTTGCAGAGGCCTCACTAAGTAGCTGAGGCTGGCCACGAACCTGAGATCCTCCTGTCTCAACCTCCCAAGTATTGGGATTACAAGTGTGCGCCACCACACCCGGCTCCGTACTTTTTTTTTTTTAAATATCAACTCACTTTTCCTTTACTCGCACCCCCATCTATTCGAAGGAAATTTGCATCACTACCATACATGGAAAAGCATCGCTACAGCCACAAACCGGAAGTGATCACAAAGAATCTTCCTCTAAGAGACGGAGACCTGTGAGGACCTGGCACCTGGTGGCCGGCCGACTGCTTGGGCAGGGTTTCCCACCCATGCCTTTCCAGGCTTGGCTCAGCGCGACCTTCCCGCGTGGCTCAGCCCCTCTGCTGCACCGCACCCCGAAGGCAGCATAGGCGGTGGAGCCCCCCGACTCCCAGACAAGAGCTGCATCGGCCCCTTCGCTACCCACAAATCCTGCAAGCTTGGACAAGTCAAAGCAACTGTGCCTGGGTGTTTTCCTTAGCTCACGAGCGAGCTCCTGTTCCTTTGTTGAAAGCATCATGTGAGGCACAGATGTCACTGGGCACAGAGCTCCCCAGGTGCCTGCCCCTCATTGAGCATGGGCCTCCCCACCTCCCTTTTCCACAACATGGTGTTGTGGTCCCTGCCAGGAGAAAGGTCTCTCTGGCTGGTGACCCCTGGCCCCTGGCCGTGAGCTCATTTCCCGAGACAGCTGGGCTGAGGTCACCCACGGCCTTTTGGGGAACCCTGCTCACGTGCAGCTCCTCCTTCATGGCCTCCCCTTCCCCAGCTTCCCAGCTCAGTGCCACTACGGAAGAAAGCCTTCATCCCTGGCCTCTGGGTGTTTCTGGAGATGGCCCCAGAACCCAAAGGTTCCCTTGGATTAGTCTTAGCCTGTGATCCTACATGTTGCTCCTAGCCGGGGCGATAAAGTTAGGGTGCTTCAAAGGCACATTATTTTAAACTGACCCTGACGTTTATTCTACTTTTCTCCGTTAGCTAATGTTATCATTTTCTGAGTTGCATCCTGTGCCTCTGTGCATTTCAGTAGATAAGATCTCTGGTTTCGCTCTTACAGAAAGATTTGCTATGGGAAAGGAGAGGCCGGCTGCCTCTCAGAATCTGACTTCCATGGCTTATCTGCGAGTCCCTCCAGCTCCTCGCTATTTTGGAGACTGGGAAGCCAAATATGTGTATAAATACACAGTTCATTGGCCTCTGTAAATCTCCCTGAAAAATGCTACCCTTGGGTGGCTGATCAGCAGAACTGCTATAAATAGTATCTTTATCAAGTACCTTGATATTTAGATTATATGATGTGTGTGTTTGTGTACGTGCACATTTAAGACTCTGGGGCTAATCTAATGTATGTTCCTTACCGATTCCCATCTTCAATTTAAGTAGGTCCGTCATTGGGGGAGGGGGGAACAGTTTACACAGCACTAAATTTCCTTACAAATGTTTTTCTGTTTAGTACGACATGGATTGCGAGTCTGCTTTCTGACAGCCATTATAAATTGCAGTAAATATTTTGACAAACGCAACGGTGGCGGTAAGCACGCGAGAGAATTGCTGAAGTGGGTCAGACCCAGTTTTACATCGAAGACAAATATCATTAAGAACAACAGGGTAAAAGAGCTTGTTGACTTTAAAAAAATAAAACTGGCATCTTCCGTATGCGTATGCCACACAGCATTCACATACCTTTATGAAGAGCGGGGCATTTTCAGCCAGAGATACTGCAGTTCAGACCCAGACAGGCTGGCCCAGGCTTGAGACGGCATCCACAGATTCAGGAAAGACCCCCAGGCCCGCCACGTGGAGGAGCTTGCTCCTCTTTGCTGAGAAGCAGTCATCCTGGTGTCTTCTGCCAGCTCTTGCTCTCTCTCTGTGGGCACAGAGAGATGCACCATGCACCTTAGAAAATAAAACAAAAGAGGAAGGCCTCCCACTGCCTGGCCCTTGACTCAACTTCATGCTTCACTCCAAAAAAAGCCCCATTTGGGGCAACCTGGAGGAGGCTCAAACAGAGACGAAACGTGTGTGGCTCAGAAAAAGGAAGTCAATTATTTTCTATACATTACTTAATGTGACAGTAACAACCCTTAGAAAACAGGAAGAGATAGAGGCAGAGACCAAAAAAAAAAAAAAACCAGTAGCACAGCCACAGCTTGGGTGTTTAGTAATTGTAACTATTGACTTCACAACCCATAAACAGAAGCTGCCGCCCAGAAATGGGGGTATGCAAAAATATCACATGCGAGGTGAGGCTGTTCTGCACAGGTGAGGAAGAATCGGAGCCAAGGTGCTCGTTTCCCTGGAGACGGGGTCGGCCCATGTGTTTGCAGAAGTCCACTGTGACCCTAAAGGTTCCCAAGGGCCCAGAGTGAGCATTTCCATTAGAGATGGCCACGGTAGGGGGGCAGGGAAACAGCCAGGGTCACTGGGATGCTATCTTTATTTATAATCTTGACATTTTATCCAGTACAAATTTGTTTGCATTCATCTTTGTTTTTTAAATATTGCACCACAGATGTTATCTGGATGAGTTGTTTGATCCCCCTTCCATTTTGCCCCCACGAGGAGCATCCAATCCGGGCTCTGCTCTCTGACTTTGGAAGAACAAAAGACATAAATAATGCAAGGGCTTCCCATACAATCGGCTATCATCAGGCAAGAAAAGGGGCTGAGGTTCCAATCTGGCGACAACAGTAGACGAGTCTTTTTTTTTTTTTTTTGTGGTACCGGGGATTGAACCCAGGGGCATTCTACCTCCGAGCTACACCCCCAGCCCTATTTTTTATACTTTATTTTGAAACCGGGTCTCATGAAGTTGCGGAGGGCCTCACTAAGTAGCTGAGGCTGGCCGCAAACCCGGATCCTCCGATCTCAGCCTCCCAAGTACTGGGATTACATGCGTGTGCCACCACGCCCGTCTTTGTAAGCTAGTCTTGAAAACATGACCGTAAGTGAAGAAGTCATCCATGAGAGTCACCTCTTGCAGGATTCCATTTCCAAGAAATGTCCACAGTAGACAAATCCGTAGTCACAGAAAGGAGATTAGCAGCCAGGCGTGGTGGCACACCCTGTAATCCTAGTACTTGGGAGGCTGAGACAGGAGGACCGCAGGTTCGAAGCCAGCCTCAGCAGCCCAACAAAACTCTTACCTCAGGAACTTAGTGAAGCCCTCAGCAACTTAGCAAGACTCTGTTTCCAAATAAAAATTAAAAATTGGGCTGGGGGTATTAGCTCAGAGGTAGAAGACCCCTAGGTTCCATCCCTAGTACCACAAAAAAGGAAGGAAGGAAGGAAGGAAGGAAGGAAGGAAGGAAGGAAGGAAGGAAGGAAGGAAGGACTAGCAGTTGCCGGGGGCTAGGGAGGGAGACAAGTCAGTCCAGCCTGCTTAGGGGCACCAGGTCTCTTTTGTGAATATTGAAAATGTTTTAGAACAGATCACTGTGATGGGGATGCAGCTTTGTACTAAAGCCACCGACGTGTCCCCTTTAGAAGGGTGAGTCACATGGTACATGAGTTTTATCTCAGTATTAAATAAATAAGTCCAGCCGGGCAGGGGGTGGCACACACCTGGAATCCCAGTAGTCGGGAGGCTGAGCCAGGAGGATCGCAGGGTCACGGCAAGCCTCAGCAACTAAGCAAGACCCTGTTTCAAAAAATAAAATAAAATAGGGTTAGGGGTATAGCTCAGAGGTAGCGTGCTCCTGGGTTCTATCCCCAGTACCACTGAATGAGGAATGAATGAATGAATGAATGAATGAGTAAATCCCTCCATATCTAATTTCTCTAAGCCCACGTGAGGGCTCGATGTCCGCAGCATGCTCAGATAACCCGGGAACTGAGCCTGTGGCCACAAGTGACCAAAGAAACAGAAAAAAATAATTTTCAGACTCAACTTGTTTTCTCAGGCCCTTTTTTTTATTCTCTTCCCAAGAAGACAAACAAACAAACAAAAAAGATAAATAATTCCCTTGCCCAGAGCAACGCTCTTTGACAAATCATACTCTGTACGGACTGTTCTCTAAGACAAAACCACCTCACGCAGCTGGAAGAAGCAGCCGCAAACCAGGGAGTTCAGCATCGTGAGACACGGGTGGGACGGACACACTGGAGGGCAGGCCACACTGGCCTCCTCCCCCGGGACCCCTGCCTGTCGGGAGCTAGGGCCAGCAGGGACAGGGTGCTCCCTTGCTGTTGGGGGGATTCAGGGTTCAGTCCCCCGGACCTTCCCAGCCCCACCTGTGCCGTCATGTGGCAGAAAACCGAGAGCAGAGCCACGCCGAGCCAGCCACCTGGCTCACACAGGCTAAGTGGTGCGTCCCTGGGAGAACTGTGGTGGGGGGACCCAGCCCAGCCTCGCTAGCAAGCAGGGGACCGAGCTTCACCCCTCCATGAGTCAAATCAGTAGAGGCTGTAAGACACATCTCCACGGGCTCCTCCCAGGAGCTCAGTCCTGTCACTACATCCTGCGGCCAATCGTGCTCCCCACCCTTGTTGACCCTCTCCGAGGACTCGCTCATGGAGCCAAAAGTATGCGTGGAATACATGATGGGATGGGAGAAGATTCTGGGTTGTCTGCTCCAACATTCTACCTCCGAGCTATACCCCCAGCCCTATTTTTTAATTTTTATTTTGAAACAGGGTCTCTCTTGGTTGCTGAGAGTCTCGCTACTTGCTGAGGCTGTCTTCGAACCTGCGATCCTCCTGTCTCAGTCTCCCAAGTACTGGGATTACAGGCGTGTGCCACCACACCTGGCTCTTTATTTCTTATTTTGAAACAGGGCCTCGCTAAGTGGCTGAGGCTGGCCTCGAGTCTGCGATTCTCTGGTCTCAGCTTCCCAAGTACAGGCATTCCAGGTGTGCACCGCCACACCCAGCTTGTGCCTCCACTCTTGCTCTCTTGCTAGGCCACAGACACAACTGGAGAAGAACCAAGACTTTGCAAGTAGAGTCCTGACAGACCGCCATGTCTTCCCTCCTGGAGGTTCCACCAAGAAGGACGGTTGTTCAGCAGCGCATCTCTGGTTCTGTGTCCCTTCCCTGGCTTGTCTAACCCACGTATCCCCAGTGATTGTCGGGCGGCCCTCTCTGCCCACTGCTACACTGCTGCATGTTCAGTTGAAGGAGCCCACTGCCTCTGCAGGCACAAAGTCGGCCCTGGGCCAAGATCTGCAGATCAATGTGCACCAAGACCTGGCCTGGCCCGGAGAGGCCTGCAAACTTCCACGCCGTGTGGGACCTGCCCCATGCAGGAGGCCTGGAGGACTCCAGCCCTCACCTACCACCAAAGGTCATTCCACCAGCTTCGTGTGAGGGGAGCGGCAGGACCCAGGACATCTCCGGGGCTCTGAAACACCCGCCTTGGGAACACTGGTCCCCTGACTTCACCTTCAGCCAGGTTCCCTCTGGGGGTCTGGTTTCATTAACAACCTCTACACAGCACTCTCTTGTGTCCAAAGGAGCTTCTGATCCCACCCTGTTGTACCTCTTGAGTCCCTTCCAAGAGGAGCACTTCACAGATGTGTGACAGCGTGCTGACGGCTGTTGTTCTCATTTCTGTGTGTACAGAAAAGTGCCTCCCCCGATGTGTAATTGGACGAGCGCCCCATGCAATTATCTGTCTGCACGTCCTCGGGGCCCCTTAAGTGATGTTTTTATTTAAAGCGTGATGCATGCAGCCAGTTTTTGATTACCCATGGTGATGGGGGTCAAGGGTCAGCTGAATAATTGAAATGGAAACTTATTCCTACTGAGAGTTTCTGTCCTCTCCACCTCCTTCCTTCCTTCCGCAGCTTGCAAACCAGGAGAGAGGCCAGCGGAGCACAGAAGGGGTGCTGAGCTGTGAGTGCCCGTCCCGCCCTGGCGGGACCTTGCTCCGCACTTGCAGGGCAGCGATAAGCGAGCCCTGCGCTCCCTGTGGGTCTGCGAAGGGAAGGGCCCCGGCTCTTCTCATGACCCAGCTGTCGCCCATCTTCCTTCATATTTATGACACGTCCCTTCCCATTGACTTGCTTTTACCCTTTCCTTTGACCCCAGCTGTAATACCAGCTGATGTGATAATAACATATTTTTTGTAATGTGCATTAAAATAACTCCTTCAATATTGCACTTGTTTTGAAAAGCTATACCAAAAGGTACCACCAAGCCCAGCTCGCAGCTGAGAACAGAGGGGATCGTGCCTGGGAGACCAGTGAGACCCACACCAAGTCTGGGCTCCTGTTAACAGAAACGCACCCTGTGCATTTCTTAGTCCTGAGAAATGTCCCATGAGGAGGGTCACTGGGTAAAGGGGTGGTGGGAATTCTTCTGCATCCTTTGCAACTTTTCTGTCAATCTAAAATACTCCAAAATTAAAAGTTTACTAAAGAGAAAAAAAACAGTCCTTTCTAAATTAAAAAAAAAAATAAGGTGAAAAGTGAAAAAGAAAAAAAACCACACACACACACCCAAAAGTTCTTCCCCTGGGGTTTGCATACCAGTCTTGGGGAAATGTCGGGCCAGACTGCACATCTGAATTTTCTGATACATTGAGCAACAGGATGGGCTGCGTTCGGGTCGGTTTCTCTGGCCCGAACGCCCTCTGGGGACGTCTGAGCAGGGAAGTAGGAAGAATGGTCTGTGCTGCCATTACCAGTGGCTCAGTGGGCACTGAATGGGCAGAACTTTGCCAAGACCAATGTCCTTCTGACCTGCAAGACAGTTTCCCCCGAACTGTCCCCAGTCGCCTCCTCTGACCTGCTGCCCTGCACCCTCTCCCTGGGCGGCAAGGACTGTTTGAGAAATGGGCGCCCCTGGACCCTTTCTGGATCAGTTGCCATCACCGCGTGGCGGAGCTGGACAAGGCTGTGGGGTGGCGCTCTGGGGGAAAGGCGCAGGCCTCTCCTGCCCGACACCAATGTTCTCCCACGTAATTGCCTGCTACAGTTCATTTCCCAGAACCATCGCCTGGGGCTGCGCTCTCGCAGCCCCATATAATCAAAGTGGCTGAGAGGCGGCAGAAAAGCCAGGGGAAGGTCAGGCATCTTGCTTCCCTGAAATTGCGTCTCTATTTAGGAAGCCGGGATGTGGCTCCTGAGCTCCTGGCTATCAGACTTTTAATCACAGGGTGTAAAAACGAAATCGTTTTGAGCACCTGAAGTGATTCTGTTGACATTGCCCACTGTTTTTGTAGATTAATTTTGTAGACCAGAAAGCAAAAGCCTTATATTTCAGCTATAACCAGAAAAGCTGGCTCCCCCTTCTTCCTCCCCCAAAAGTTTCCTATGTAAGGAGTTTGCTTTCTTATCTTTTTTTTTTAAGGGAAAATAATCCAGACCCTGATGGGGAGCAACACTGGGGGCTCAGCCCTTGCCACACCCATCACCGGGGGTGGGGGCGGTGTCTTTCAGCCTATTTACAAAAGCAATATGTTTAAACATTTCAATAAACAGATGAAAACACAGATTTGTATATTAGCCTCTGCCAGCTGCTTCCCCAAGCCAAGAACACTTTTGTCCTTGTGAAACCAAACGATGATTGTTCTTCGAATCCAGGGCTGGCTGGAGCCCCTGGCCCTTCCTGGGGTTCCGCTTACTCTCCTGTAGGGGGCCTCTGACCGCTCGTTCTAGCTGTGTTTCCGACTGTCTATCCTCCGGGCATGTTCCTACTGCAAGTCGCCTCAGATTCTTTTTGGAAGAAGACACAGCTCAAATGATAAACCTTCGTTGAGGTCAGAGTTCAGAATCCCATCCCCCCCTAAGGAGAGGGTCCGAGTGACCGCCGAGCGCCACTCCCACGAGGATTGGTGTTTGATTGACTTGCTCAGTCTTTTTTTTTAACTGCCTTATTTAAGTATGCATCCAACCTTTCAAAGCAGGAGGAGACCTGGCATTTGGAACAACATGGACGGACCTTTAGGGCATCGTGCCACGTGAAGAAAGCCAGGCACAGAAAGCCAGGTGCTGCCTGATCGCACGTGCATGCGGAATCTAAGACAGCCAATCTCCCAGAAGCAGAGAGGGGAGCGGGGAGTGGGGAGGTGAAGGTCAAAGGGCACCAGGTTTCAGTTCTGCAGGATGAGAAAGTTCTAGAGAGGTACCAGACAACATGAGATCCATAGCTTTTTTTATCGCTGTGTGCGCTTAAAATTTCCTAAGAGGGCAAAACTTTTTTATATACTTTTATGGGTGCATTGTAATTGTACACCATAGCAAGGTTCAAAGCCATACAAACGAGCACGCACACAGGTCTTGGTGAATTTCCCTTCAGGTGCCACCCTGCTGACCACCCCTCCCGTACTTAATAGCGAGATGGGTAGTGAGGCCTTCAGACACAGGCGTAGCACAATTCAAACTGTGTCTTTCATCGGTTCTTCCTTTTCTCCTCCCCACCTCCCTCCCTCTATCCCTTTCCACAATTCTACTGGTCTTTCTCCATAATTATCCAAAGTCCCTTTTGTTTGCTATTTTCTCTCTAGCTTCCACAGGTGATAAAAAAAAAAAACATTCAACCCTTGGCTTTCTGAGATTGGCCCGAAGCTCAGTCTAATATCTCTAGTCAGGTTAAGTCCTCTCATCTCAATAATAATGAGGGTAAAGGAGGCTGGAGGAGACTTTGGGAGATTCCAGACACGCCATAGCCTTGAGGGCAGTGATGGGTTCATGAGTGTCTATACTTCTCCCAAAATCATGGAGTTGTACACTTTTTTTGAGGGGGGTACCAGGGATTGAACGCAGGGGCGTTCTACCTCCGCGCTACACCCCCGGCCCTATTTTTTATACTTTATTTTGAAACCAGGTCTCACGAAGTTGCGGAGGGCCTCACTAAGGAGAGAGAGAGAGAGAGAGAGAGAGAGAGAGAGACAGCGAGAGAGCTGAGGCTGGCAGCGAACCCGGATCCTCCGGTCTCCGCCTCCCAAAGTACTGGGATTACAAGCGTGCGCCACCACGCCCAGCGAGTTGTACACTTTAAATGAGCACAGTTTTTTTTACAGCACTTGATAGTCAGTGCTGGGAACTCAGTCTTTGGTGGAGTACCAGGGAACAAGGATGACACCCATGCGCCCATCCTCTAGGTCTGACATCACCGTGCACCATGCCGGAGGGGCTTCCTAGCATGTCTCCCAAGGTCAGACCTGGAGGATAAAGATTTCCCAGTGGGGAGACTTCTCCCCTACCCTCAGGATCCCTACCTCACCTCTTACCATCCCCAGAGGATGAGAGGCTCCGGGCATTAAGAGCCAACAGTGCTTTGGGGATTATCTAAACCGAGCAAGGATGAGGTGTGGTAGAGTACCCTTCCCCACCCCCATCATTCAGACAAGCATCTCTGCTAGGTCTCCCCCACTGCTCACCCAAGCCCGCTGGCCCTGACCGCCAAAGCAAGCATCCCAGCAAGATTGAGCACCTGAACGAAAACCAATGTGACACCCCCTATTTTAAAGATTACGGAGCAAGGAAAGCCAACCAGCTTCCAAGCAAGGTGAGAACAGGCCCGCCTCTCACTGGACCCCCTGCCAGCAGCGCAGACCAAGTCAAGGCTGCCCCCTCCACATCAGCGTGTTCTGAACAAATGCGGACAAACGCAGGCACAGACACGCAGGTGCGCGCAGACAAAAATATCGGGGCGCCCCGAGGCCGGCCTTGCCTGCTTTCCTGTCCTCTACAAAGGGCTCTGGCTTTGTCCAACCTATTTCTTCCCTTCCTCCCGCCTCTGAGAGGGCTTTGTCTTGACTAGACTGTTCTATTGTCTTTTGTGTGATGCATAATCAAGATAATTGGAGAGAGAAACAAAAAACAGTGACAGAAGCCAAACAGGCAGATTCAAACAGCCACCAACACAAGGACGGAGAGAAGGAGACGCGCTTTCTCCCAGGCGTCAGGGGAACCGTGTTCAAGCGTTACTCACTCGCTCAACAAATATTGATGGAGTGCCAGCCAAGTTTCGCTGGAGGCCAGGGGGTCAGGGGGGAATGGAATGTGTACTGTCACTACCCTCACGGGGCTGACAGTCCAGTGTAAGAGGCAGCCACAAGCAAGAAATGCATATGTGAGTGCAATTGCTTCATTTTTTTTCTTTTTCTTTTTCTTTTTTTTTTTTTTTTTGCAGTACTGGCAATTGAACCCAGGGTCATTCTACCTCCGAGCTACACGCCCAGCCCTATTTTTTATTCTTTATTTTGAAACAGAGTCCCACTAAGTTGCCAAGGGCCTCGCTAAGTAGCTGAGGCTAGCCGCGAACCCGGATCCTCCGTCTCAGCCTCCCAAGGACTGGGATTACAAGCGTGCACCACTACACCCGGCTTTATTTATTTATTTATTTACTCATTCATTCATTCGTGTTTCTGGGGATTGAACCCAGGGGCATCCTACCTCTGAGCTATATACTCCCAGCCCTATTTTTTATTCTTTTTTTTGTGTGTGTGGTACTGGGGATTGAACCCAGAGGCATTCTACCTCTGAGCTACACCCCCAGCCCTATTCTTTTTATTTTGAACCAGGATCTCACTAAGTTGCAGAGGGCTTCACTAAGTAGCTGAGGCTGACTGCAAACCTGCGATCCTCCTGTCTCAGCCTCCCAAGTACTGGAATTACAAGCGTGTGCCACCATGCCTGGCTCTTGGAATTGTTTTAGATAAAGTACCAGGAAGGAGGAAGAGAGCTGAGGGAGAGGGTGGGAAGGGCACCCCCCAGAGGACCCTGGAGGATGAGGACAATTTGGCCCCTGGAAGGCTGAGGGCAAAGGGCACCAGGCCGAGGAGCAGTGAGCACAGGGGTCGGTAGGCACTCACTTGCAAGTCACGAAAGCCAGCCCACGGCGGCTAATGGGTCTGTAGGGTGACCGCAGAGAGGACAGTGCCAAGAGCCAGCAGTGTGCAGGGGACAAGTGACGCGGAGCTTCTCAGGTCAAAGGAGAAATCATGTTCCAAGTGGCACAGGGCTTGGCACAGAGGAAGGGAGAACGATTGAGAGAAACAGCAGGGTCAGAACCAAAGTTTAAAGACAAGGGTCAGGGAGTTGCCATGGGCGGAGGGGAAAGTGAATGGATAAAGATGGGAAGATTCTAGAGCCCTGGTGTGGGCCATGCTTCTGCACAGGGCTGGAGAAACAGAGTCAACAGACTTGAGTCGTCCACTTGCCCTCTGTTTGCTGCTCTGAATCCGATGTTCAGAAAACAGCTCAGATTGCTTCTAGGCCTTTTGGCTAAGATCATGTGTAGGAAACAGCTCAGACGCAGACCACGTGAGAACTATCTCTGCTAGGGTTACGTACACATTCTATGGGATGTACCAATGTGTGGAAAGCTTGTGTATGTCCTTGGAGAAGCGCCAGTTTCTGGATGCATCTGTTTCCCTAACCCCGAAATGGGAAAAAACAAATCCAGGCCTTGCCCAAATGTTCCACCCCCTGTAAGGTAAGGTATGAGCCAGACACCAGGCGGTGGGAACCAAGCCCACCTCTACGGTCTGGTAGTCCGGGCTCACTCTCCACTCTCAACAGACCATGCACTCCTTGACGATGTAGACAAAAATCTCACTTTCAGCCAGGCATAGTGGCACACACCTGTAAACCCAGTACGTGGGAGGTTGAGACCAGAGGATCTCAGGTTCAAGGCCAGCCTCAGCGAGTCTCAGCAACTTAGTGAGACCCTGTTTCAAAACAAAAAAATAAATAAATAAAAAAAGAGATGGTGGTATCTCTTAGAGGTAGAATGTCCCTAGGTTCAATCCCCAGTACCCCTCCAAAAAAAAAAAATTGTAACTTTTTTAGCCTTGCTCCGAGTAAGTGCTTGATAAGCAGTTGTCAGATGAAGTCTCTCCTCTGTGCTGGGAGACCAAAGTTGTGACTTTGTCAAAAAAAGAGTTTACCGTGGCAAAGAGCAGCAGGGCGGTCATTCCCCGCCAGAGCCCACACCATCCCAAGCCTCCTCCCGCCCTGTCCTTGACCTCCTGGAGTTCAGCTCGGGCGCCCACACACACACCGCCTCACCCTTCCTAGGGTGTGCTGGTGGCCCTCGGGACAGTGAGACGCGCTCTTCCAGTCTCGCAATCAGGTCTTGGCCGTAGGAGCCCCAGGCTGCCTGGGCAGAGTCCAGCGCAATTACGCTCTCCGCCTTGTATGCCTTGGCAGCGGACCCTTGGTGGAGCAATCTGCCGCTCCCCAGGGAGCCACCGTGAGGATGCGCCCGGCCCAGTGAGGAGAGCCAAGCAGAAATCAGGCCCTGACCTTCTCAAAAGTCAGGCAGTGTGTCCTAAGCATGCTGAATGTCTTGTTGACTCCTTCCTGTTCTCTATCCAATTCCTCAGGATTTGGCTCAGATGGGAAGAGCTCCGAGCTCAGGGCCCACGCACGTGTTCTCTAAAGCAAGGATGGGGGAAGCCAAGTGGGGCGCAGAAGTTGGGATCAGGGTCTGTACAAGGACTGTCCGGTGAGCCCCGGAGGGTGTCAGGCTGAGGACAGGGCTGGTAGCCAAGTAGGATTTAGGTCAAAGTGTACAGACCACAGTTACCTACTTTCACCCTTTCCCCGTGCAAATTCTCGACCATCGCCAGGGGACTTTTTTCAAACACAAACGTCTACACATCCTTGTCTGGCTAAAACCTTCCAGCAGCCCTGTTGCCCTTGGGATAAAGTGATGTCCTCTGACCCACAAGGCCCCGTAGGTACCAGCGCCGCCCTCCACCCCAGTCCCACTTCTTGTCACACACTCATACCCCAGCCACCCGCTGACCTTTCAGATCCTTGAATTCCTGGCTCTGTCAGGGTCCCCAGGGAGCCACAGTCATGGCCTGAAATGCTCTTCCCATTCCTCATGGCCTCCTACTGAATCATCAGCGGTCACATCCTTGGAGAAGCTCCGTAGACAGCACTCCCTGACCAGCTCAGGTCCCCTCAAGCCCACCACAAGTGTAATTAAACCAGTAGATCCATTGGTACTTGCTTAATGATGCAGTTCCCATAAGGAGAGGGACCTTTCTACCTTGTTCACCTGTTCTACATCCATGACCAGGCATGCATGGATAGATGGACAGGTGGAAGCGGGGGTGGGTGGAGGATGGGTGGATGGATGGATGGATAAGTGGATGGATGGATGGAGGGATGGATAAATGGATGGATGGATGGATGGATAAATGGATGGATGGATGGATGGATGGATGGATGGATGGATGGAT
>PVJS01021415.1:0-31525 GCA_004027185.1 Glis glis
CAAAAAAAAAAAAAAAGAAATTTTGGTTTTCATTAAGTTAGAGCAATTTTTAACCATTGTCTTCAAATATTTTCTTCTACCCATTCTCATTCTATACTTACCTTAAGACTTCAGCAAAATGTATGCTAGACTATTGGTTATTGTCATACGCATTTCTGAAGGACAGCTCATTTTTCTCCAGTCTTTTTCTGTGTATTTTTCTGACCCTATAATGTCTGATACATCTTAAAGATCATGAACTTATTTTTCTATATTCCAAATCTCCTGTGAAGCCTATGTATTAATTTTTTTCATTTCAGTTAGTGTATTTTTCAGTTATAGAATTTGCATTTTTTGGACTTTCCATTTTTCTCCCTGTTGAGATTCCTCATTTGTTTTTTGATTAATAAAATACTTTTCTTTAGTTATTTGAACATATTTTCCATAAATCTTTGAATGTTTTTGTAAGGTTACTTTAAAATATTTATCTGCTAATCCAACTTGTGGTTTGTCTTTTGGGAGGCAGAGGCAAGGAAGTTGATGACTTTTTTCCTTTGCTATGAGCCAGGGTTTCCTGTTTATTTGCATGTCTAGTAATTCTTTATTGAACACTGGACTTAAAGACTCTGAAATAAAGATTCTGTATTCTGTTATTTTCCTGTGAATAGTACTGCTTTTTCTCTAGTAGACAGTTTAATTATAGTCTGATTGCCTTGAATTTGAGTAAGCTTGCTTTTATATTTTTTGGGGGGCCATATATGTAAAATGCCCAAAGTGTTTTCCAAGTCCCCCTAATTTGGTGGGTCTGAAGCTCCAAAGGCTGTCTCCCTGATTTCACTATTGCTACCCTATGGACGTTTATGTGCAACAACTAGGACTTTTCTTTTAATACAAATGGCCATATCACTCTCTTGCCTAAAACTCTCATACATTTCCTAATGGTTAAGGGAATATAATCCATGTACAGAAGGAGCATCCCTAATTTGAAACTTCAAAGCCCAAAATATTCCAAAATGCACCAAATATTTGGGGGAGCATTTTGGATTTCAGATTTTTAAATTATGGATGTTCAATTGGCAAATTCTATAAAAATATTCCAAAATCTGAAAAGCTCGTGATATATGAAGCATTTCTGGTTCCAAGCACTTCTGATAAGTAATAATTCAACCTGTATTATGTTCTCTAAGTGTTGAGAGATTTGGCTTGTCCTACCTCTTCAAACTCAGCTTTTTTATTCATTTCTTTAAGTCCTTCCTTCCATGTTTCAAAAAGGCCAAGCCCACTGTGATCTCAGACTTCTTTTCACATGTATATCATACGAATACTTGTATGATTGGGCTTGTATCATTCAGAGTTCAACTAAAATGTTTTCTACAAGGTCTTGCCTATCTAGCCCAAGTTCACTTGATATATGTTCTTATGTTAAAAATTACCTATACCTCTGATATATATTGCATGATATAACATCATATATAGTAAAGCATACATTTATTACAATGCAGATGCACAACACCCATAGTATATTTATATTTGAGTGTGTGTGTGTGTGTGTGTGTGTGTGTGTGTATACATGTGCATGTGTGTGTCTAGAACTTGCATGAACATGAGTCTAGCCTGAGACTGAAGACTGGTAACTACCAAAAATCCAGCACAGCAGCATCAGAATTGAATTATCTCCCCCTGATATCCCTTAGGGTTTACTTCCTTTTGTAGGAAAATAATAGGACATTTATAATTTTTTAAATCCTCATTGTTTCAGTCAGAATTCTCAGTGTTGTGACCCCAGTATCTGTTGGCCACAACTTAGAGGAAGGAAGATTTATTTGCTCACAGTTCTGGAGATTTCAGGGGTTCAGCCCATGTTAGATGGGGTGAAGTCTACAGAGCTTAGGATATGGCAGTGGGAAGCAGTACAAGGGCTCTTCTCTCACAGCATGGATGCTGGAAGCAGAGAGACAGAGCAAGAGGAGGAGAGCCTGAGTGTGTGTGTGTGTGTGTGTGTGTGTGTGTGTGTGTGTATAGTCCCCAAGGTCACACCCCCAGGGACCCTTCCTCAGCAACCATGCCCTGCCTCCAACATGGCTGCCTTGTGAGATCTGGGGGACATTCTAAATCCAAACCATAACATTCATATTGCATTCTGTCATCAGTTGTCCTTCCTCACTGAAGCTCAGACAAATTAGGAGTTGGGTGGAAAGGTAGTCCTCTCTCTGGGTTCTGATTATTTGGGCATTTATTTCTTAGTGCTTCAACATATAAAGTGCTAGAGAACTCTTGCTAAAGTGTTATCAACAATCTTAATTATGAAGCATCCAGCTACTGACAAAGCAGATTTTAGGGCATGTGGAATGACCCAGATGCCTTAATATTTGGGATTGCTGACTTAGGGTAAGGTTCTGCCATGACCCACTGACCCGGAACTTTCTAGTTGGAGTTCTGGCTTCAAGTGCCTGGCTTGCCCCTGTCTTACTCCTGGGTCTTCAAGCACACCTTAGAGCTCTGGTCAAGAGTTCTATTTTGATACTTCATGAGTATAACTTCAAGAACAGCAAGAATTTGGGTGTTCTGGGGAATGTTTTGTTTGATAGGCATTGTTGGTTATCTTTAAGACTTATACTGGCTTAGTGCAGATATTTGTTTCATTAAATGAACTTCACAATACTTGACTGATTAGGCCCCAGTCAATGTTCCCTAAACATACATGCATAGGTAGGACACATGCTGATCATTTTTTCTACATGCAGGTATGATTTTAACATGTGAACCCAGTCACTGTACAGCTTGTTTTATCCTCTTTCTATGATTAGTCAACACTCTTCAACATAAATCAAGGTGGGTGACTCTCACTACCATGTATGGGGAAAGAGAGTGGGGAAGGGGAAGGTATGAGGAGGGAAACAGAGCAAGTGACATTGTGTGAATATATAAATGCATCACTATGAATCTCACTATGATGTACAATTACAATGCACCAACAAAAGATTAATAAAAACAAGGTGGGCATAAATATTTCCTACTGCTGGATCCTGCTAACTGTATCATTAACCCAAGTCTCGGCTTGGCCCTAAGGTCTGCAAACCCTGCTACAATTCAATGCATTTTTTTACCATGAAACTATGTCTTCCTCCTTCATCCTTAATTCAATGATACCTGTGAAATTCCTGGTGGCAAGCATCTTATAGCACCGTTACTAAAACCTACTTGATCTTGGCAGCCCAGCCTCCAAGGGACCTGGTTTTAGCTACTGATATGGCACCAATTTAATTATGAGTGTCACAGACCTTAACTTCCTTTCCAGGAAGGACTCTAATTTTTAAATGCATTGGGTATCTGAGGAGACAAGATAAAAACTCATTTCTAGCCTTCAAGTTTGAGGTATAATTTCTCATACTTTTTTCTTCTGGATATATCATAATATTGCCTAAATCTAATTCTGTTGTGTGGAAAAAATTAATAAAAACATAGATGAGAAAATTTGAAGTATGGTTTTTATATGTATTGAGGGTGAAAAATGAGACTATCAGTCAGAGACCAGGAACAGGAATTTCCAAACTTCATTTCTTGACATATGATTATACAGTTCAACCCTAGGTACCCCCACCTACACTCCCAGAAATTGCCTTAGAATCCATAGTGTAGTATGAGCCTTTAGCCAAAAGAGAACAAACTTTACAATGCTACTACATTTCACAAGAGATTCAAGTATGTCTTTCAAAAGAAGGAGAGCTAAGATAAGCAGAACAAAGACAAGATCGACACTGCAGGTCTATCAAGAGGTATTGGTGGTTATTCAAGGGAGTAAACCATTAAGGATATTTTTAAATTGAGTTTTTAACTTTCAGAAAGTGTGACAATGTTCTATCAATGACAGGAGGCTTGATTTCCTCTTCCATTCTCTGCCTAACACATCAAGTTCCAGGTGTTTCATTCTCACAGTAGTTTTGCTTCCTATTCCAGACTAATTTATTATCTGCTTATTCTAAGGTGATTGTCTTCCAATCTTTTAAACCACAAATCAAGCAATCTGGAAAAGGTTACATTAGAGGGCACCAACTGGATCAGAACTGCAGGGAGGCAATTCAAATCATAGATAGTAATATAGCTACCACAAAAATGGGTCACGTGGAGACTCAAAATGGTGACACATCAGAAAAATACACAAACACACCTCAGAAATCTGCTTAGAGATTTCTTGTTTTCCTTAAATTTCTATTCTTGGGCATACCTGGCCAAAAATTGAACTGGTTGTCTCAAAAACAAACAAATGAAACAAATATAGCTTTCTTGGAATTTCCCAAGAATTTCCCCATACTCTTGAATGTATGAAGAGTATAGATTCAGGCCACCCTGAGTCAGCTGCCAGGGTTCTTCTTGCTAACCTCTTTTTTTTTTTTTTAATGTGCTTTTTTGCCGGGTGTGGTGGCGCACGCTTGTAATCCCAGTACTTGGAAGGCTGAGACCAGAGGATCCGGGTTCATGGCCATCCTCAGCTACTTAGTGAGGCCCTCTGCAACTTAGTGAGACCCTGTTTCAAAATGAAAAGTAAAAAACAGGGCTGGGGGTGTAGCTCAGAGGTAGAATGCCCCTGGGTTTAATCCCCAGTGCCGCAATAAATAAATAAATAAATAAATATGCTTTTATTGGTGCATTATAGTCTCACATCACAATGAACATCAATTTGACAGTAACATATGCACACAGCACTTGGTGCACCCCCTGTCTCTCCTCCCTCCCCCCAGTACTGAGTACTGAGATTGAAGATGGTATATTCTCATATGTACACGTGGTCGATGGCAGCAATTCCATTGATGAACTTCATTCTTCCCCTTTCCCTTCCCTTAGACCACTTCCCTGGCTCCACTGAGGCTTCTCCACTATTGTCTGGAGGCCCTTTTGTATCCTTATTACTCCCTAGCTTGCGCATATTAGAGAAAGCATATGACCCTTCTCTTTCTGTGATTGGCTGATCTCACTTAACATAATATTCTCCAGGTCCTTCCATTTTCTTGTAAATGATATTATTTTGTTCTTCTTTATTGCTGAGTAGAATTCCATTGTTTGTATTTCCCATAATTTTGTAATCCATTCGTCTGTTGATGGACACCTAGGTTAGTTTGTATCTCTTCTTTTGTGAAGTGTCTCTTTAATTTGGTTGCCCACTTCTTGATAGGGTTTTTTTTTTTTTTTTTTTTAGTGTAAAGTATTTTCGCGGCCAGCCTCAGCTACTTGCTAACCTCCTAGGCAATGTGGAGCAACCCCATCACTTCCTCTGGCTCCAGGTCAGAGACTCTCCATGGTCCTACATGAGAGCATTTTCTCCTCACTCAGTTGTGTTTTATAACAGCATATTTGTAGAGTAAGCATTTTCTCTTTCTTTTTCCTTTTTTGCAGTTAATAATTTCAAGGGAATTCAATAAGTAACTCGATAAATCCAAAGATACAAAATTAAATTCTAAAGTTTCATGGTTGGAGTCCTCTGCTCCTAAGTAAATGGCAAAGTTCAATTCCTGACGGGCTTTCTAGGCTCCCCGTGGGCTCTCAGTTTTCTGATTCTGATTCTCAGAGAAGCAGTGTAGTTCAGGGGTTTGGTAATGGGGGCCTCCTTCTGACCCTGGCAGCTAACAGATGGCCTGTTTCAAAGCTGACGTTTTCTCTTTTGTTCTCCCCCTTTCCTTCACCCCCTGTTAGCAAATAACATATTCTTGTCCTTTTATTGATGTAAGGGGACCTGGAGCCTGTAGATCTGAATAAGAACTGACTCAAGGAAGACTCAAAACATGAACTGCATCCCTTCTGATAAGACACCAGCATGACCCTGAAGGACTAACTCTTAAAAAGGATTTGGTTCCTTTGTTCAGAGAAAATTCACGGTTTGTTCTTGAACTCTTTTCTCCGATTTGCTATTTTTTCTTCTTCCCAAAGTCTTGTCCCAATTAGTTGATTTGGCAAACTGAGGCAGGTACCAGGATTTGGTAGGTTTCAGTGGTCACAGGGGCAGGCACTAAGACCCCCAGATCCATGCTTACTGACAGGTTATTTAACCACCCTGTGCCCCATCTCTCTCTCTCTCAATCTCTCTCTTTCTCTCTTTCTCTCTCTCTCTCTCTCTTTCTCTCTCTCTCTCTCATTTGTTTCTATATTTGTTTTGTTTTTCTATGTGTGTGTGTGTGTGTGTGTGTGTGTGTGTGTGCATGTGTATGTGGTACTAGGGATTGAACCCAGGGGCATTCTACTTCTATGCTACATCGCCAGACCTATTTATTTTTTATTTTGAAATAGGGTCCCTCTAAAGTGCTGAAGATCTCACTAAATTGCTGAGGCTGGCCTGTGATCTGTGATCTTCCTGTCTCAGCCTCCCAAGTACTGGTATTACAGGCATGTGCCACCGTGCCTGGCTCCTGTGCCCCATTTCTGAATGACAAATTGTTGTCCGCTGGAGGTGCTGGCAGCAGAATAGCTGTTCAACTCTTTGTGATGTGGTACTGAGGTCCTATACTTCCCCATGTGTCTGTAATATAAAGCCTCATAACCAGGTTCACCTGAGTACATCCCTTCCTTGTAGTCTTAAGGATTCTAAGACACTATTGTTTGGCTGGAAAAAAATCTGGGGCACTTTCAGTCTCTGGGGCTTCTTTCTTTCTTTCTTTCTTTTTAATCATATGAAGCCACTTTAATTTTATCCAGAATGGTTCCAAAAAGTTGATAAAAAATGAACTCTACTCAAAATAACCCTGCTCCATAATATGTTTGTTTAAAATTTAAGGATAAACACAGTACAGACATCTTTTAAAAAGATAGAAAGTCATTTTCCCTAAATTCCAACAGTTTTGAAACCTTACTCTTTGAGGAATTCTAGGCATCCTGGAAGAGAAAGTTATAAGACTTTCATTTAAAAGTTTTCATATTAGTCAAAGGGAACTAATGTAACCTTTTATTTCCTGAATTTTTATAAATTACCCCTTTTATTATATGAAGACTCTGTAAAGAAAAAAAGTCAAACTAGTAGAAACTAGCTCACCTACTTTCCTCTCCAGAGCATACATTTTTAGTGCCTTGCACAATGTCTTTTCTGTTCCAGATTATTTTTAGCAAAAATTTTCTCCATTTGATGTACAACTCAAGATAGGCTCATAAACTATTTCCACCCTTAGATTGCCTATGGATAGACTTCCAAAAATTATCATTCACAAATGGTATTTAAATGACAATTTTTTATTGTAAAATATAAGGCTGTGATTAATAGATATTATTGAAATGTGAAAATATGAAACAGTCTGTTCACATTCTATAGTCTCTGATTGCTGATTTGGAGGGAAATGCATCTCTGATATGTTTCCTTTGACTTACAAATTTTCCAAAGATTATTTAAAATCAGATTTATTCCAACTTTCTATTTAAGTGAAATCACCTCAGAAATTAGATTAACATATCCTATGGTTCTTTAAAATGGGCCTTTGCAAAAGTAGTGTCTATTCGTTGTACCTTTAAAGTCAATCTAATTCCCTGGTGTCAATCCCAGCTGCACATTTGAGTCACCCATGAAGGCTTATTCGCTATTTAATACTAACAGAGGAGGAGGAGTCTAGAAATTTCCGTTTAATTGGGCTGCAATGGGACTTCTAAAAGAGTCAAGGTTTGAAGCACTGATTTTCCCTAAAAGGGAAATTGAATAGTCAGGAGAAACTGCAGTAGCAAGGAAGTCTATTTGTATCTTAGTTTACACTTTTTTTATTCCATGAAGGATTTAAGGCTGACCAATGGTGTAAAAGTCTCTTATCTCCTTTCATGTGTTTGCAATTCCTATGTATTTTTCTTAAATTTGTTCTACCTAAATTCATGCAGAACCTTTCTTTTGAGCAAGCTTATGGAGGAGACAGAGAAATGAAGAATGAGCGATCTCACTGAGATGTGAAGCTCACAGACAAACTTGTTTCCCCAGAGATAAGTGAACTCTTTAGACGGTCAGCTCAGGACTGCCCAGGAGAGTCTCAGTGCTTGTAGATGGTGACATACCACAGAACACTCTATGCTTCTGACTCTAAAAATTGGAGCTGATCATCACGTATGGTTCTCTACTGATGCAGAAAATGATAGATCTTAAAACACAAGAGCTCTTGATTATGCCTGGAAATGGGGAAAACTTGGGGGAAATATTGGAATCATATTCCCTGTTTCCCAAAGTGTTTGCATTCAGTAGCATTTTGCTCATCCAAATGACACATTTCTGGCAACCTCCCCTCACCTGGCATATAATGGATTCTCTGCAAATATTTGGGGAATTGATTAGAAAAATAACAATAATAAAATGCTTGAGTCCATAGGAAAAAGAATACTTCTTTAAAGCTTCAGATGAAACCTCATTGATTTAAAATGATGAGGTTTTTTTTAATTTAATGAACTTGGTCATCTATGTACCTAAACTATATAAAACAGCCTTTTATAAAGACCAAAGTGCCTGTGGTGCTAAAAACCATTGCTGAGAAAGAACAGCTAATAGAAGAGGCAGAGCTCAAAAAATAGGTTCTCATTGTGTTCACAGTAAACCTTCAAGAATTGAGATTTGTCACTAGTACCTGGCTGCATAAGGGACGTTTCTATTTCACTTAGAATACTGTGCTTAAGAGATAGGAAAATATCTAATATATATTTGAAAGGTAACTAGATAGCCTAATATATTTTAATGAACAAATTCTCTCAATTATTATAAAATTTTAATTATGGGAAACAACCCATTTTCTGATAAAGCTAAATAGAGGAAACAATCTTTCTTTTTTCCTCCATGAAATTAAGACTCTTGGTCCTAAAGCAGATATACACTCTCCGTGTGCCCACTGAAACTCACCACACTTAATTGCAGCACTTCTTTCTGTTACAGTTTTAGCAGTGGGTTGCACACCAGTCAATGTTAGCTACTGATTCCTGGGGGCTTCTGAAGCTCGCATGCTGATTCTGTAATTAAAAGCCTGTGCAAGGAAGCAACTGTCAGCTCTAGCCTTACCTCCTACAGTTGGATGTCTGTCAACTCAAGGATTTATTTTTTTAATATGAGAAAATGTCAGTTGCCGTCTGAAATCATTTTTTTGATGATTCAAGCAAACATTGAATTCCTGATGGTTAAATAAGAAAAATACAAAAAATACAGTGTTGCCTTGAAAGTAAGTCCCTCCACATTGTGAAGAGGATTTTGCCCAAGAGCTCAAGATATATCATTAATGTCACATATCCCCATATTGAAGATGAAGGAAGACACACACATACATTCACACATAAATGTAAGTGCATATGTATATTCTAGGTTTAGAATTCTTTAATAGAAGGACTGAGAAAAACCCAAGATCTTATCACTGCATCTGTTCTCATGAGCACAAAAACACTCTTAGTAGGAAAATACCAGGAAGTTCAGTTGCAAAGATGATATTTATTCATTGTGAGCTTTAACACTTGATCAAATAAAAGAAGGCCTATTCTGATTTCATGCCAAAATAGCAGACTAATATTTTCTTATTCAGAAAAAAAGTAAGTTCACATGATATGAATATATAGGCAAGGTTGTATTTCTTTACTGAATTTGTTCACGTAAGTTTGATTATGCCCTATTTACATTTATTTGCAAATACTCAGCCTATGGTTTTGATAGGGATGGAGTAAGAGAAATAGCTCATATAATTTCTTGTCCCACTCCTCAACTAAAATTTCTGCACCTATAGATTCCTATCAATGGTTTCTGGGGTCCCATGAATCTTCATTATATTCTCAAACAATTCTAGTTCTGCAAGACATCACTGTTGTTCAACATCACCATTTTGTCCCCTGGGGTCTTCCCTCTAGGGGGCCACGTGAACCATGGGATGCTATTGTTTTCATAGGGCTGAGTCTGCACCATGACACATGTCCCTCCTGAAAATGGGTCATCCCTCTTTTGCGCCCAAACATTGCTCCCATAAAAAGTGCTGCTGAAGTCATGGATCATTCTGTCCCCTCCACTTCTTATCTCCTCCCTCCAACTTTAGCCCTCCTGGCACACATATCTTCTTTCTCCATTCTCAGAAAAGAAAGGCTACATGCAAAACCACTCATGCAAATCAATCCCTTCAGGGTGTACCCCAAGGGACTTACTTGAACCTTGTAATAAGAAAGGGTAGTCCCTGCACATTCATTCTTTCAGGAAGCATTTATTGAGAACTTTCAAATTTTCTACTGCATCACTAAAATAGTTATACAGAATGAAGAGTAATGACAGAATGTGAAGGGAGATAAGCATACTAAAGTGAAAGGAACATTAAGATCATTTCTCTTCCTAAACTGGATGAGGAGCAGTAGGGTGTACATGTGTGATTACATCTAAGACCTGCTTTTATGAATTGCCTCCAGATCACTTTCATTATAAATCTTAACAGAAACAATTTCAAATTTATTTCACAGTTTTATGAATATATCTAGAGGCCTATTTGAGGAGTACATTCAATAAATCCAGTTAATAGCTAATAACTCTCTATAAACACTCAATTGCTAAAGAGGATGGCACATGCAAGGTAGTTTTTGCAGGTACTGAAGTAAATTACTACATTTTGATTCCACACAGCTAGATGTAGGAGTTGCAAAAGATGCTAAGCCCCATTGCTAATTCCTTTCTTACACAATCAATAAATACATTTTTGACCTTCTGCTATATCTAAGAATCTATAGTAGGTACTTTGTTGTATTAAAAAAACATACTCCCTGACCTGAAAATACTTACCATATGTACATCCTGCTTATACAAGGACATGTATCTTGGATATGTAACTGTCCAGATATCAATCTTGTAGACTTATTCCTTTGCCATAAAATTTGAATGTGGCTTAGCAAAACTGATGAGTTGAAACCTTGTTATTAAGATACGAATTCCATTCCTTTTGAAATAAGAACACAGTTTCTTTAAAATTTATTTATTTTGTTTATTCATTTAATGTGTAATGTATGTACTTGGTAGACTGTTCAAGAAGTAAAATGTATAAATAGTGAAAGATATATCCAAATTCTCGTTCTCTTTCCAGGTTACCAGGCTCTTTTCTCTGAGCCAACACTTTCACCAGTTTTTTACATATTTTTCTAGAGAAATAGTGTTCTTTTATCATATTTGAAGATTTGGATTTTTAAATATAAATGGCAACATAGTATACAAACTATTTTATGCCTTTTTTATTCACCAAGTTACCATCTATTAGCTGTCTTTCCATATCAGTGCATACAAAAGCAAATATGCTATGGTATATGTAATCTGTCCTCTATTGAAGGACATTTAGTCATTTTCCAACTTTTCTAGTACAAGCATGTAAACAAATAATACTTCATAAATATTTATTTAGTATTTATCAGGAATCAAGCACTGCTGTAAATCTATACTGGGGAACAACAGCAAACAGTGCATGGTACCTGATTCCCAGGATTCCAAAGCCTAGTACATAAAGAACAAGAAAAGAACTAGGATTGTTAGCAGGGCTGATGGATACACAAAAGGAAAAAGGCATTTCTTTCTGAAACAGAAAGACTTCATATTGGAGATAACACTTGAGTCAAGTTTGAAGAGTTGACACTCAACATGTACATTTGAGATGGGGTGACATGAGGAAGTGAAGGCCAGGAGGATGAAAAATTTGGGCACATTTGATGAAAAATTAGAATAGCTGGAAAATTAGATAGATGATAGATGATAGATAGATAGATGATAGATGATAGATAGACACACAGTTTTTTTAAAAGAAAACATATGTACAGACATATGTAAGTACATGTGCACATGTATGTACCACATGTGTATATTATATATACTCTCTGCATGTCTATAGTCTGAATATTTGTGTTCCCTCAAAATTCACATATTGAAACCTAATTCCAATTTGATAGTATGAAGTGGTAGAGCCTTTAGGAAGTGATTGTGTCATGAAAGTAGAGTCCTCATGAATGGGATTAGCCTTCTTATGAAAGAGACTCCAGAGAGTCTCTTTCATTGTCTCTTGTCCTCACGGCTGGAAGTCACCATTTATGAGGAAGAGAGCCCTCACCAGACATCACATATGCTGGTACCTTCATTCTGGACTTCTCAGCCTCCACAACTGTGAGCAATAAGTTTCTGTTGTTTATAAGCTACCCAGTTTATGGTATTTTCATTATACTGGCTTGAAGAATGCAGCCAGATATTGCTTAACGTTGGGGACACTTCTTGAGAAATGCCTTGTTAGGCAATTTTATCATTGAGTGATCATTATAGAATATACTTGCATAAACTAAAATGTCTATGACATCTCTAGGGTACATAATCTTATGAGAACACCATTGTATATGCTTTCCATCTTTCACCAAAACATGTTAAGTATGGTGCTTGACTGCATATGGATTGGGGAGGATGAGGGAAGGAGCAGTAAAGGAATACCACCTGATATAAAACAGGAAGGAAAAGTGATGACTAGATCCTGAAAGAGCTTTGTGGAGCATGTGAAGCTATTTTCACTATCCTAAACAGTACAGTATGTCCAACTGATATGTTGAATCTGTTACAGGTGCGCATTCCATAAACAGCACATCTCTAGGGTAGCTGAGGGGACAATAAAAGCCTTCAAGATAGTCACTCTGGAAAAATAGTGCCATCCATTTACCCCAAAATATACATACTTTCCTATATGTGACATGATAAGGGGAGAAGGGTAGATATATCCCTCTATACTATATAGAGGGATATTGTATTGGTCAGATCAACAGAATTCAAAGAATGAGTATATAAAAAAGGGATTTATTAGATTAGCTCACCATACAGTCCTGAATTTCGACTGCGCGTGAAGAGTCAGAAGAATCAGCAGCTGGTCAGGCGGTCCATGAGCTGGAGCCTCAGGATTGAAGCAATCACCAATTCAATCCAGTCCAAGATGTGAAGACAAGGAAACTCCTCGGAGCTGGAACCCCAGGATCGAAGCAACCACCAATTCAGTCCAGTCCAAGATGTGAAGACAAGGAAACTCCTCGGAGAAATGATGGCGAAGCTTCAGTTCGAAGGCTGGAGGCCGAGAATCCAGACGAGAGTAGAAGATCAAGAAGCTCCTCAAGGAAACGGCAAAATTGCAGACTGACGATCTCAAACGAAAGCAGATGCGTTCTCTTCAGGAAGAGTCGTGGCTCCTTCTACCAGCTTTCTCCTTCTTTTATCCAAGTCCTGCACCTATCAGAACCCTGCTACCCACATTTAGGGCAGGACTTCCGGTTCAATCCGCTGTTACACAACCAAAGTCATATGATCTGGGGTGAGTCAAGTTGACAAATCAGACCAACTATCACCATAGTAAAGAGCTTGCATATATGTGTGGTGGTGGGGAGTACTGTAGATTGAACCCAGGGGCATTCTACTTCTGAGCTACACCATCAGCCCTATTTTATTTTATTTTATCATTTTGAAACAGGATCTCACTAAATTATGAGGCTGGCCTTGACCCTGTAATCCTCCTGTCTCAGCCTCTCAGCTACTGGAATTACAAATGTACACCATTGCACCCAGCAAGAGCTTTTTTTAGCCTTTTAAGCTAGTGAATTATTTGCAGTTTAGAAGGATCACTAGGAACTGAAAATTTTGCAAAGTTCTGAAAATATATTGACTCCAATATATTACAAAATATATTGAAAGTTTAAAAGCTAAGTACAAAGTTGAGAATCAATAACAAGAAGGTGGGATTAATAATACCTCCAAGGAGGTAAAAGTTTAACATCACATTTTTGTTTTATTGACTAAGAGAATAATGATGCCTTTCCCTGAGTTTAAGAATAAAAGGAAAAGCCTTTTGAGAAGGGTGAGTTCAGAACCGATGAATGGAAAGTACCATAAATGACAGATGCTTGTGCTACATATGCCACACATGAGATACCAGTATAAACACCAAATATTACTATTGGGTATCTGAGTATTGTAAATCAAATAGTAGAAAATATAGATACCTTAATTATCATGGTTCAGTTAAAAATTGCCCTATGAATATCAAAGATGTGAAAATGATGAATTAAATAAGACAGGGATTTTTTCCCATGTAGTACAACAAATCCGGAGCTGGATATTCCTGGGTTTGATGCATCAGCTCCATGATATGACTGATAACATAGGCACCTTGGGCTGTTCCTCTCTACTCTTCTTTCAGGTGGTTTCCAATCTTAAGGTCACCACAAGGTCATCATGTGGCTCTTGTAGTTCTAGCCAAAACATCCACATTCCATGAAGGAAGAAAAAGGAAGAGGGAACTGGGCATGGTGGCGCACGCCTGTAATTACAGCACTTGGGAGGCTGAGACAGGAGGATGGCAGGTTCAATGACAGCCTTAGCAAGTAGTGAGACTCTCAGCAACCTAGAGAGACCCTGTTTTAAAAATAAAAATAAAATAGGACTGTGGAGTAGCTTGAAGGTAGAATACCCTGGGTTCAACCCCCCAGTACTACAAAAGAAAGCAAAATTAGAAAAAGAAGAGAGCATGACAAAGGTCATATGCTAGTTGAGTTTAGTCCCTTTTTAAAGATTTTTCAGAAATTCTACCCAATATCTTCTATCCATTCTTCATTGGTCAAAAGTGTGACACAATGCTGTATTTATATGCAAAGAAGTCTGAGAATGTGATTTTTTTTGGCTAAGTACCTTGATATCCTGACTAACTCAAACTTTTGTTTAAAATGGAAAAGGGGAGATTAAGTACTGACTGCATGACTAGTCGTCGTCCCTGATGTTCAACCTACATAGATTAAAAAGAGAAAAAGATCATTTGAAGGCTTATTTTGAGCACATGCTACACCACAATTACATAAGTTTTTGCACTTTTGAAAGCATTTATTCCCACCTTATCTCATTTGATCTTCACAACAACCTAGTGAGATCAGTGGAGGAAGCAACAGCAGAACCAAGGAAGTTATGCAATGAAAATAAAACTAGAAGCCAACTTTTCTAAGACCAAGGCTCTTGTCATGGTAATAAGGAAAAAGACTGATTGATTTTTGACGGAATTGATATTTTTTAATAATACAAGAGGTCCAGTTTCTCCACCCTTCAGAAGGTACAGGAAATTACAGCAGTTTATTTCCCAGTTGTTATCAAAAAAGAATCTACAATTTGCCTAAATCATTCAAAAGCCAGTATTAGGACAATACCACAACATCCCTACAAATACATGTTAATAAAGTTTGTTCAGAGATAAGAGGTTGGCAGGGGAATGGACAATCAGATTCTCTGTTTGCTCTCACTCCTTTATTTCCCTGTGTTCCTTACTGTGAAGCAGAGGGAGGGGCCTTTGGTAAGACAGAGGCTTTCCATGCTGTAACACATTGCCATGAGAGGCAAGTGAATGTGTCTTTTAGATGGTCCATTTTGCAGAGACGGGGAGATAAAAGTCTTTCGCTTTAGTGGACAGCAAGAGCCCATCAGAAACTGTCAGTCACCCTTATCTCCAGAACTGAGCTGGACTCCTTAGCAGTCAGAAGTCTAGAGAAGACAAAGGATAGTCTGTAGAAAGAGGAAAGTGGAAAATTAGAGAAATAAGTTGTCCCATCGGAGGCTGACTACACTTAACAGAAAGGCCACTTGATAGCCGGATGTGGTGGCGCACGCCTATAATCCTATAATCCAGCACTTGGGAGGATGAGACAGGAGGATCTCAGGTTTGAGAACAGACTCAGCAAGTAGTGAGACTCTCATCAACCTAGCTTCACCCATCTATGTAGTTCCATTTGCATATGAATAAGCTACTCATAAATTTGTTTTCTTTTTCATAATAAACCCAAATTCATTTTTAGATATGGTGATCAAGCATAAATCCACTGACCAAAATAAAATAATAGATTTTAGAAAAGATCTTGTAAGTATGATTTAGGTCATAAAGTTTGGACCAGTGGTCATCCCTATTGATTAATGTCTCCTTTTTATTCTTCTGTGCATCTTAAGAAAATTCACCAAGTGATGTGTGCATGTATGTTTGTATCACTTTGAACCTCACTATGATGTATAATTACAGTGTACCAATAAAAGTATTAAAGAAAATACAAGTATGGATGTAACTAAATATATACAGAGATAGAGATAGAGATTGATTTACAATTATAAACTTACATGAAAAAGATGGAAAATAAGTTGGAATATTTCATCCTCTTCACAGGCCCCAGGACCTTGATTCTTCTTGCTTTGCCACATGTGAGCAGTATTAACCTCCAGGTCTATGTTTACAGCCACATTATTATCCTATCTCTGAGACTAGAAGTCCTTTCCACTGGCAACTAGCTTAAATATATTGGTATAGGTGGAAGAGATCTTTAAATAAATCAGGACTTGAAATTATAACAATATAAGTATTAACAAAATCAGATAAAAGCAAACTAGGACATTCTCCACTGTCTTTGTCAGATTAGAGCACCAGTATTTTCCCTAAAAATTTTCAGAAGTTTGCAGGGGTCCATGGAAGAAGATAAAAGAGAATTAAGAGAAATAGAATAGAGAAGGATTGCTTGGAAGCCTTTTGATTTTAGAAAGAAAAAAAAAAGACTCCTTAACAGACACAACCTCTTTTCTGGTAATGTTCTTGCTTTCCTTTTTTTTTTTTTTCCTATTTTTGGTGTTTGTTTGCTGATCAATATACTTTGTAAGTAAATGATCTTGGTTTGCATGTTGACATTCTCACTGTCAAATGCTAGAAGCAATGACAAAGTTTGCTAAATATTGCATTGTAGTCCAGAAAAACCTTTTCATAATCTTTGCCTAAGCAATCACCAATTATGTAAAAGCAATGTATTATGATCATGATTATTATAAAAACAGATCAACTTTTGACATTCCTGCTTTAAGAACATCGTTCCCAACAATCGCCCCGCTCCTTTCAGCATTTCTCCTTTTGTGACTCATACGTTTCCTTTGCAATTACCATTCTATTTACCTTTTAAATTAATACTTAGTGAGAAATGTAAGTGCTATGACAATGTTATGAAAATAATCCCACACAAAACCTTCAAGAATTTTATTTTCCATTAACCTCCCTCGTGAGTGAGAGTTATTTTTGTTTCTTGTGAAAGGCAAATTTATTCACCAAGAATCACAGCAGCTTATGAAATGGAGCTATTCCATATATTTGTCTGTGCTCCCTCAGCTCAGAGATAACATGACCCAGACTTCTCCGAGTTGACCACATCTCATTGGTCAGTTGGCTGAGTCACATGCTATAGATTTCTAGAGATTTTTAATAATGATTATTGTATTTTTCACGTGGCAAATGTTCTTGGCAACTCAGGTAACTTGGAAATTATATATATAATTTCTTTTGGCAGGGCTTGGATCATTTTTTTAGGTTTATCTGTTCCTTCTGCCTGCTATTTTCTTCTCCTACTTCCGACAGCCAGGAAATATAGAATGTGTCTTTTGCTTTCATTCTCAAACTTTCAGTCTTTCACACAAAGAGAGAAATGTCTGAAGTTAATGAAAGGCAATTTTTCCTTCACCCACTGGGGAAATTGAGAATAGGACCTTTCCAAGAGACATATTGAGAGACAACTTAAAGTCTGATAAAAATCTATGTCAAATTAAGCGATCCCCCCACCAAATAATTGCTCATCAAGTAAGTTAGCGCACTCCGTCAGTGGGACTTGGAGCCAGCCCATCTTGTGCAATTTACAAATACTCCCTGCCTGGTCCCTGAAAATTACACCTTAGTTTCAGCCTCATTACCTCTTTCTGTCATTTTCCAGCTTTCACCCATTTTCTCATCAAATTACACATCAGATGCCAGTAACCTTGAATGCCAATTTCAGGCACAGTGAGTTGAAACCAAGAAGCTCATATAAATATCTTCTCTAGCCGAAAAGAGCATCTTCATTTCTATGCTGAGAAGAAAATCTGTGTCCTATTCTGGGTTTAGTTATGACTAATAATCTAACCTGCAGCTAGTTTTATTTTTAAATTGTAAAATGGGGATAAATAACCCTTTAGAATGGAAATGAGAATGGAGAATGTCCCTATGATATGATCACTAAAGGGTGTTATAATATAGATAATAGCAGTAAGCAAGTGATTGTCTAGAACTTTAAATGATGCAAAAAGATTTCACATGCGGGTTTCATATATGTTTATTTTCTAATTTGATATCACAAAAAACACTAAAAAATGAGATAGCTAATAGATATTACAGTTGAGGAAATGTGGAGACTGCAAGGGACTTGACGTCACCCACTTGGGAGGAATCAACTGACTCCATTCTCCAAACTGTCGTTCTACAAATTAAAAATAAAATAAATTTTAGCTAACTGTGTTTATCTTAATTCATAAAATACTCTTGTTCTGACCTTTGAAAATAGACTCTTGAAATTAGAAAAGTCATGGCACAGTGTCTCACTCCTTCTGAAGATCTTTTCTCTTGAATGCCAATGCCAGGTGGCATCCTACCTATATAGCAGCCTATTCCACTGTTATTTTGGCTTGTTCTAGTTTCTGTGGAACCAACAATTTCCTCCTTTTAGCTTCAAAACACTTGTACTGTTCTCCCTCTCTGTGTATGATGTCCAGCCTGGCTCTTTTTTTTTTTTTTTGGGGGGGTACCGGGGATTGAATCCAGGGGCATTTTACCTCCGCGCTACACCCCCGGCCCTATTTTTTATACTTTATTTTGAAACCGGGTCTCACGAAGTTGCGGAGGGCCTCACTAAGTAGAGAGAGAAAGAGAGAGAGAGAGAGAGAGAGAGAGAGAGAGAGAGAAAGAGAGAGAGAGAGCTAAGGCTGGCCGCGAACCCGGATCCTCCGGTCTCTGCCTCCCAAAGTACTGGGATTACAAGCGTGCGCCACCACGCCCAGCCAGCCTGGCTCTTGGTTGCATTCTCCAGATTCCAACTCAATGATGGACCTGAATATATTTTAAAATACCTTTCCTTTTGAATTTTATCTTCTCTTGATAAGCTTCCCTGGCTATTCAGTGACACTCTATCTGGTTCTCGCTTTCTTTGGCATCCCCTATTTCCTGATTGTCAAAAGAGTAACAGGTTGAAATCCCAGCTCTCTGTTCTCTAAAACACTTGCGGAGTCATTTAGACATTTGAAGTCTCAATGTTCCTCTCCTGACCTCCATCAAGGGCTAGGAAAACTGAAGCCCAGAGGGTAAACAACTGTCTAGGACCCAAAGGTCCTAGAGGACCCCTAGATGGCTTCTAGCAAGTATTCTTTAATTATTGTCACTGCACTTCTGAGTCTTCCTACTTAAACCTGCAAATATAAAAGACTGAAAAGTCTCTAGAATGTTAACAGTCATGGAAAGGATGTGCTTGGCTGATTCTGACTTTAAATTGGTCATTTGATGTACCTATTTCTTGGGGCTAACCCCTAAAAAATGTCAGCTACCACAGAAGCAATTCTTGCTCTTTGTGGAAAATCACCTTCAAGATTATTACAATCCTAATACCTTACAAATTTACATCATCGATCAAATGAGACCATGCATTCTCTAATTCCAGGAAAAATAACTTGTAAGACTATTGTCGGATCTTGGCTGTGGGAATATAAATAATTTAAATGAGCCGGGCATGGTGGTGCATGTTTGTAATCCCAGTACTTGGGAAACTGAGCCAGGAAGATCAAAGGTTCACGGCCAGCCTCAGCTACTTAGTGAGGCCCTCTGCAACTTAGTGAGACCCTGTTTCAAAATAAAGAATAAAAAAAAATAGGCCTGGGGATGTAGCTCCGAGGTAGAATGCCCCTGGGTTCTATCCCCAGTTCCGCAAAAAAAAAAAAAAAATAGGGCTGGGGGTGTAGCTCGGAGGTAGAATGCCCTTGGGTTCAATCCCCAGTACCACAATAAATAAGTAAATAAATAAACAAACAAACAAATAAATAAATAAAATGACTTAAGGAAATGTCTTATATGTCTCTAAGTTACTAAAATTAGGCGATCTGGGGTACTGTGGAGAATGGCATTGTATATTTACAGTGTATTTCTAGGGTATTGGTACAAAGAAGTATTAAACACACTAATATTTAATTGGTATAATAGAGGAATAGGTTGTTTCTATTACTTCTCAAACATGCTGGCTAACTGGGCATGAATCATTTTACATAATAAAATTATTGGGGCAATGCAAAGATTTGACAAAGACATTTTTCCTTGTGTGTGTGTGTGTGTGTGTTTGTGTGTTACTAGGGATTGAACCCAGGGCATTCGATCTCTGAGCTACATCCCCAGCCCTTTTTATTTTTTGTTTTGAAACAGGTTCTCTCTAGGTTGCTGAGAGTCATGCAAAGTTGCTGAGACTGGTCTTGAACCAAAAATCCTCCTGTCTCAGCCTCCCAAGTACTGGGATTACAGGTGTGCGCCACCACACGCAGCTAGAAAATTTCTTTTAAGGTATATGATTGTTTTATTTTCAAACAGTGTTTTTTTTTTTGTGTGTGTGTGTGTGGTACCACGGATTGAACTCAGGGGCATTCTACCTCTGGCTACACCCCCAGTCCTATTTTTTATTCTTTATTTTGAAACGGTCTCACTAAGTTGCAGAGGGCCTCACTAAGTAGCTGAGGCTGGCCACAAACCCGGATCCTCCTGTCTCAGCCTCCCAAATACTGCAATTATAAGCATGCGCCACCATGCCCAGCTCAAACAATGTGATTTTACATGTATGATAATTATGCAAACTAAAATCTGGCGGCAAAATAACCAATAAAAATATTGATATAGTTTAAATGGACTTATTTATTTATTTATTTATTTATTTATTTATTTATTTAATTTTTGCAGTACCGGGGATTGAACCCAGAGGCATTCTACCTCCGCGCTACACCCCCGGCCCTAATTTTTATACTTTATTTTGAAACCGGGTCTCACGAAGTTGCGGAGGACCTCACTAGGTAGAGAGAGAAAGAGAGAGAGAGAGAGAGAGAGAGACTAGGAGAGAGAGAGAGAGAGAGAACTGTCTCTCACGCGCGCATGTGCGTGAACTGAGGCTGACCGCGAACCCAGATCCTCCGGTCTCTGCCTCCCAAAGTACTGGGATTACAAGTGTGCGCCACCACGCCCGCGACTAATTTATTTTTTATGCACTGGGGATTAAACCTAGGAGCATTTACCTTCAAGCTACACCCCCATCCTTTTTTTTTTTAAACAGGATCTCACTAAGTTGCTGAGGCTAGCATCAAACCTGTAATCTTCCTGTCTCAGCCTCCCAAGTACTGAGATTACAGGTGTGTACCACCATGTCCATCTTCTAAAAGGCCTTTAATTAAGTAGACACATAGGAAAATACATTCTCCAAGTATTTCATAAGCAGAACTCTTAAGTAATAATAATAATAACAATAATATAAAATTTAAAATAAAAAGATATCCCAGATTTTTTGACAGATAAGAGAGGCTTGAAAAGCATTTGCCATTTTTGCAATTAAAGTGCTGTAGTCCATCCATCCTTGCTTCATGCTCATAGAAGCTATGATTTGTATACTCACATCATCAAAGCTTTCTTCTAAGAAAATGTTCATCCCAATGTATTGACATCATTGAAATTCCTGAAAACCTGTTTACTCTTATTCTTTTTTTTTTCTAGCAACAATACATATTTAACCTAGGAACTTGGGCAATGTAGAGAAGCATAGTAACAAAAATTAAAATGACTCAAACTCTATCACTCAAATATGTACAGTTAGCATTTTGTTATACATCCATTTAGTCTTGTTATATGCCTATATCATATAATATTATATGCCATATAATATTACATATATAATATGTAAATTTGAAAAGCAGATAATATGGACAAACGAGGTTATGTAAATGGAGTGTAACTTTTTTTTCCACTTGGAAAAAGACCATAAAGACTTTTCCTTTCCCATGTAATTGAATACCTTTCTAAAGTAAGTTTCCTAAAGATACTGAAAGATAGTATTGGTACATCATTATGGATGTATTGCAATGTATTTAACTAATTTCCCCATCAGACATTGTTTCAATTCATTATAATTAAAATTCTTTCTGATGAACAACATGGTAGTGGCAGTGGTGTGTGTATGTGTGAGTGTGCGTGTGTGTGTGTGTGTTGTCTCTGTGTGTGTGTGTGTGTGTGTGTGTGTGTGTGTATAGATGTATAGAATCTTGTGGGACAAAAGGATATAGTTATTTTGAAGTTCTTTGGTGAATATGACTATAATACCTAACAAATTTTTATTTAAAGTTCCGTAAACCAACCACAAAGGGAGTTTTTGTAATTTTTTTCTCTTATTGTTTTAACTTGTATTGTTGTTACCAGTAAGACTATTATGGAGCCAGGCACAGTGGCAGATGCCTATAATCTCAGTACTTGGGAGGTTAAGACAGGAGGATCAGAGGTTCAAGGATATCCCCAGCAACTTAGCGAGACCCTGTTACCCTGTTTCAAAATAAAAAATAAAAAAGGCCAGGGGTATATGGGGTGTAGCTTGGAGGTAGAATGCCCCTGGCTCAATCCCCAATACAAAATAAAAGTGTGTGTATGTATATATGACTATTATGGTAGGCAGGATAAGGACTCCCAAAGATGTCTGCATACTAATCCTAATCCTCAAAATCTATGAATATGTTACCTTACATGACAAAAGGGACTTTGCAGACATGATTAAAGTAAGGATCTTGAAATGGAGAGATTATCCTGGACTATACAAGTTTTCCCAGACCCATGTATCTTTCTATTTGGGGATACATACAGAGGTCTCTGGTTGAATTAATAAATTGCATCCTGAAGGGCAGCATGCTATCCTTTCAGAGCATTGCCTCCAATTATGTCCTTGGAAAGTGTTCTAGCATTTCTGCATCAGATGTGACCAGTGGATTCCATGGTGATGGACCAACTCTTGTTATCACCTTCATTTTAAAGTAGGTTCCCTGGGCAAATACTATACTGTATGGGATTCCATGCTTGTGGATCAGACACTCCATAAGTTACTAGATAATGGTGCTGCCTGAGGTGCTGCAGGCAGATAAGGCAAACTTTTATCAAGGAAAAGATATTATCTCTGTGAGGATGAACCACTAGACCTTCCAAAATGGAAGAGGACCAGTTGAGTCAATATATCACCAAGTGACTAGTTGGTCTTCTCTAGGGATAGTCCTACATCAAAGGCTCAGTGTTTGCCTTTGTTGCTGACCAATTAGACATCCAAGAGGCAACATTGGCTTAATTAGTCCTGGGAAGGGTGGATACATGTGCCTTGGGCTCCATCCCTTGCCGGCAGCTCCGCCTCCATGACCATTCCACTCACATTCCCATCATAAATCTTCTGGTCTAGAAAATAATGTAGACTGGCTAAAGCCAACTGGACAAGTTTTTTGTTGCTGTTTGGTATGCTTGACCATTCAGTACTTCTCCCATGGTAGAAAATTTCTGGCTGGCATTAGCATGTGATATGAAAACCTTCATATTTCATATACTTATGCATTGCTACCTACATGTTTCTAGGTTGAGCTCTTTATCTCCTATTTTCCAGCCATTTTCCTTTAATAACCCCCTTCCATATGGTCAGGCCATTGACCATTTCTTAGGAACTGCATACAGTCTCATCTTCAATCTCTTTTCTTTCCATGCAAAATGGATGAACAAGTGTACTTCTCACAGCTTTACTGAAAAGATCTTCTCTCTTCATCTTTCATAACTGTCCCTGGATGTGACTGTAATTCAGATCCCACCCTTTTGTTTTATTTTGTTTTATACCCATGTACCAAGTCAACCCATCTATAATCCAAAGCTGTGCTTTTTCCACCCCTTTATCTGGTACCATAGAATACCACTGGGCTCATTCAACAGATGCCATCTCCTAATGGGAAGTTCCAGAAACATCACTTGCTTGGGTACTCATCCCATATCTACCAGGGTTGAGAAACCTGCCAACAGCTCTTTTTCAAAGGGCATATAATTCCCTGTTGTGAATGGTATGACCTCAACCCCAGGATTCAAGGAGATTTTGGTGTGATTTTCATACTGGATCATTCCATTAGCTCCGGAATACATTTTTTCTTACCACTGATACTTCTACCGCCGTGTCTTCTGGATTGTACGGGCCAAGCAGCAGGGCTGATTGCACCACACTGTGAACACCCTTCAGTATCTGTTTCTGCTTTTGGCCTTACTCAAAGGTAATAGCCACTTATGGCACCAGGTAAATGGGCCAGAGAAATATTACTAAGTATAGAATGTATGGTCTCTGCAGAACTTTTGTTGGCTTTCTGTTTATTTGCTTCTAGGAAATTGTATTAACCATCCCCACAATGATTTTGGTGACCATAATGATTTTTGATGCCACCTGGCTTCTGACAGTTAAGCAACATGACCCAGCCTCTGATACTGTGGGGTCCTATCATTCCTACAGATGGTACTATGCCTAGCCCTGTGGCTGCCTCTCCTATGGCACACCACTTTTCAGAGATGCTGGTGTCTGTCTCACCAGCATATTCCTGATGCCTGTGGTAAATGGTGTATTTTCTGGGCTCTCTTTTGGGTCATGACGCTCCTTTGGATCTTCTGACTACACACAGTATAACCATTCTATCATGCCCACTCCCCTCAGTATTTTTGTCCTTTCCTCTACCATCTGCCATATAGCATGTACATTTCATATCCCAATAAATAAATTCTTTCTTATCCTGCTTTATAAAGCAGCCCCTAATGAAGCAACATTAAAATCTAATCCCAATTGTACTCTTCTTGTCTCTTGGTGCTATGTAAACATTGGGACACTGATAGGAAAGACATCAACTAGTTCTTGTTATTATTTATGTTAGTAATCATCAATTGCAGACATTTCCCCCCAAAGGACAGTTGGCAACATCTGGAAATATTTTTGTTTACAAACAAAGAGAATACTACTGGCATCTAGTAGGTAGAGGCCATGGATGATGATAAACCTCCTGCAATACATAGAACAGCACACACACACACACACACACACACACACACACACACACACTATCCAGTCTAAAATGTAAGTAGTGTCCTATTTGAGATGTTTTGCTTTAGGTGTATAGTCTTCTTTCTTCCTTTTCAGATTTAGCATATTCCAGCTGGATTATGTTGGGACTTAACCCAATCATCAGCCTGGCAGCCAGGAAGGGAAGTGAGTGAAGCTTCTACAGGGGCCACCTGTTAAATTGTGTCAGGGGAAAGAGGAAGGCTTCTGCAGCATCTTTCAGGAGAGCAGAAATCCTAACTGTTGCTAGGGAATGGTGGACCACCTCTGCAAACCTGGTGGGCATACAAAGTTTTGTAGAGTCAACGTCTGTAGCAGCATCCATCTGGTCCTTGTCCTAGTTTTCAAATCCCAGAATTCTCCTATTGAATCCCTGAGTTTCTCATAAAAGAAATGCTTTGGCTGTTCGTGGTAGTGTATGACTGTAATCCCAGTACTTGGTAGGCTAAAACAGAAGGATTACAGGTTCAAGGCCAGTCTTAGTAATTAGCAAGGCCCTCAGCAACTTAGCAAGACCCTACTTCAAAAATAAAATAGGGCTGGAGGTGTAGCACAGAGGGAGAGCACTCCTGAGTTCAATCCCCAGTATGAGAAAGAAAAAAAGAAAGAAGAAAGAAAGAAAGAAAGAAAGAAAGAAAGAAAGAAAGAAAGAAAGAAAGAAAAGAAAGATTCTTTGGCTGAGAGTTCAAGCAAACTGCTCACAATGAGGTGAAGACTTAACTGCCTTTGGTAGCATCTGCTTTTCCACCACAAGTAGTAAGTGCCTCTTTATACATTACTACCAAGGCTCTCTGGTTCTCACACTTGTCTATTTACCTGCCTGTTAAGAGCTCTCAGCCCCCTATGCTGATGTTAATAAAACTAACTCTTAATCAGCAACTCTGCTATCTTCTCAGGCATTATTTTCCCCATATTTTCAGAAGGCCTGATCATCCTATCTGGCATAGCATTCCACCAGTACATTTATCTAGGTCACCAACAGTGCACATTTATGAACTGAAATACCACCTCATCCCAGGGACTATGCACATCTTACCTACCAGTAGAGACATCATCTTTTCCACCTGCTGGGTACAATTCCAAACCCCAGCTTAATGCTTGTTTATTCAGATAACTCTTGGTTCCACTTTTTTTATATATGCTTTTATTGGCACATTATAGTCTCACATCATAATGTAAATCATTTTTACAGTGACATACATACACACAGTATTTGGTGCCCCCCAGCTTCCTCCCCATCCCCCCTTCCCCACACAGAGTACTGAAATTGACATTGGTATCTTCACATATGTACACAAAGCCAATGGTAGTAATTCCTTCATTTATCCTCGCTCCTCCCCCTCCCCTTCCCCTAGACGACCTCCCCAGCTCCACTGAGGTTTCTCCTCCATTATCTGGAGTCCCTCTTGTATCCCAATTACTCCCTAGCTTCCAAACTTATGACACTTCACTTTCTGTGACTGACTAATCTCATTTAAAATAATGTTCTTCAGGTCCTCCATTTTCTTGCAAATGACATAATTTTGTTCTTCTTTATTGCTGAGTAGAATTCCATTGTGTAGATATCCCATAATTTTGTAATCTATTCAAGTGTTGATGGATATCTAGGTTGGTTCCATAATTTGGTTATTGTGAATTGTGCTGCTATGAACATGGATATGCATTTATTACTGTAGCTTTCTAGTTTCAATCCCTTTGGTATGATACCCAGTAGTGGTATAGCCAGATCATATGGTGGATCCATTCCCAGATTTCTGAGGAATCTCCACACTGATCTCCATAGCAGCTGTACTAATTTGAAATCCCACTAACAGTGTAGAAGAGTTCCAATTTCCTCACATCCTCACCAATATTTATTATTTTTTGACTTCTTTTGATGATTGCTATTCTGATTGGGGTTAGATGGAATCTCAGTGTAGTTTTGATTTGCATCTCCCTGATTCCTAATGATGTTGATCATTTGTTTTCGTATATTTACTGGCCATTTGTACCTCTTCTTTTGTAAAGTGTCTATTTAGTTCAATTGCCCATTTATTGATTGGGTTATTTTTTTTAGTGTAAAGTCTTTTAAGTTCTTTGTATATTCTAGATATTAGTCCTCTATCAGAGGGATAACTGGCAAAGATCTTTTCCCATTCTGTAGGCTTTCTCTTTAGACTCTTAATGGTTTCCTTTGATGAGCAGAAACTTTTTAGTTTAATGCCATCCCATATATTAACTATTGTTTTAATTTCCTGAGTTATGGGGGTCTTGTTGAAGAAGTTTCTACCTGTGCCTATATGTTGGAGTGTTGGACCTATGCCCTCTTCTAGTAGCTTCAAAGTCTCTGATCTAATTTCCAGGTCTTTGATCCATCTCAAGTTGACTGCTGTGTGGGAGGAGAGGTAAGGATTTAGTTCCATTTTTCTACAACTGGATAACCAGTTTTCCCAATACCATTTGTTGAAAAGGCTGTCTTTTCTCCAATGTATGTGTTTGGCACCTTTGTTGAGGATCAATTGGCTATAATTGTGTGGATTTGTTTCTGTATCTTCTATTCTGTTCCATTGATCTATGTTTTTTTTCTTTTGCCAGTACCATGATGCTTTTATTACTATAGCTCTATATATAATTTGAAGTCAGGAATTGTGATTCCTCCTGCATGGTTCTTATTACTGAGAATTGCTTTGGCTATTCTGGGTCTTTTGTTTCTCCATATGAAATTTATGACTGATTTTTATAGGTCTGTGAAGAATGATATTGTTATTTTGATAAGGATTGCATTGTTGGTTCCACTTTTAATAGCCTAGGCTCCCCAAGAAACAGACATCAGATAGGATTCAATATGCAAGAGATGTATTAGAGAATATGCCCAGGTCAGGTGACAGAAAGCAGGGAGGGAACAGAAGAATGGGAGAGCCACCAGACAATCATCGAACCTGACCCTGAAGATAGGTAGAAGAGACTGCAGTCTAGACAGTCTGAATTTGTCAGTCCCAAATTGGCCAACAAAGGAGTCACATGCCCGCCCCCTGAAAGTCTGCCTTAGTAATCCCATCTCACTCTTCCAATAGTTAGGAACTGGGAAGCTGGCCTTATGAATCAGTGAATTACTATTATTACTATCATTACTATATTACTATATACTATATTACTATATTATATTATTACTATTATTACTATTATTAACATTATGAATCATAATGTTCTGTTCTAGAACTGTGAATTGTGCTGCTATGAACATGGGTATGCATATATTACTGTAGTTTTCTGGTTTCAATCCCTTTGGTATGATACACAGTAGTGGTATAGCCGGATCGTAAGGTGGATCCATTCCCAGTTTTCCATGGGAAGCTGGCCTCTATGCAAATAAATTGAGATTTTTTTAACGTGCTTTTATTGGTGCATTGGAGTCTTACATCACAGTGAATATCAATTAGATGTTAACATGCATGCACACAGCTCTTAGTGCCCCCCGACTACCCCAACCTGTATGAAGTACCAAGAATGATGTTGGTTTATTCTCACATGTACATATTGTTTATGATAGTAATTCCACTGATTCACTTCTTTCTTGCCCTTCCCCTTCCCTTGTACCACTTCCCTTGACCCATTGAGGGTTCTCCATTATCAACCTGAGTCCCTTGTGTGTCCCCACTACTCCCTAGGTTGCACATATTAGTGAAAATATATGACTTTTCTTTTTGTGTGATTGACTGATCTCGCTTAACATAATGTTCTCCAGATCCTTCCATTTCCTTGCAAATGATGTTATTTTGTTCTTCTTTATTGCTGAGTAGAATTCCATTGTGTGTATTTCCCACAATTTTGTAATCCACTCTGTTGATGGACACCTAGGTTGGTTCCATAATTTGGCCACTGTGAATTGTGCTGCTATGAACATGGGTATGCATATATAACTGTAGTTTTCTGGTTTCAATCCCTTTGGTATGATACATAGTAGTGGTATAGCCGGATCATATGGTGGGTCCATTCCCAGTTTTCTGAGGAATCTCCACACTGATCTCCGTAGTGGTTGAACTAGTTTGCAATCCCACCAACAGTGTAGAAGAGTCCCAATTTCCCCACATCCTCACCAACATCTGTTGTTGTTTGACTTCTTAATGATTGCCATTCTAATAGGGTTAGATGAAATCTTAGAATAGTTTTGATTTTCATCTCCCTGATTGCTAATGATGTTGAACATTTTTTCATGTATCTATTGGCCATTTGTACCTCTTCTTTTGTGAAGTGTCTATTCATTTCAGTTGCCCACTTCTTGATTGGATTATTTGTTTTCTTAGTGTAAAGTCTTTTAAGTTCTTTGTATATTCTAGATATTAGACCTCTGTCACAGGAATAGCTTGCAAAGATCTCCCATTCCACTGGCTTTCTCTTTAGGCTCTTGATGGTTTCCTTTGATGAGCAGAAGCTTTGTAGTTTAATGCTATCCCACTTATTAATTCTTATTTTAATTTCTTGTGCTTTGGAGATCTTGTTGAGGAAGTTACTACCTGTGCCTATATGTTGGAGTGTTGAACCTACGCCTTCTTCTAATAATTTCACAGACTCTGGTATAACTTCCAGGTCTTTGATCCATCTCAAGTTGACTCCTGTGCAGAGTGAGAGGTAAGGATTTAGTTCCATTTTTCTACAGGTAGATAAGCAGTTTTCCCAGCACCATTTGTTGAAAATACAGTCCTTTCTCCAATGTATGTGTTTAACACCTTTGTCGAAAATCAATTGACTATAAGTTTGTGAACTTGTTTCTGTATCTTCTATTCTGTTCCACTGGTCTATGTGTCTGTTTTTGTGCCAATACCATCCTGATTTTATTACTATAGCTCTGTAGTACAATTTGAAGTCAGGAATTGTTATGCTTCCTGCATGGTTCTTATTGTTGAGAATTGCTTTGGCTATTCTGGGTCTTTTGGTTCTCCATATAAAATTAATGACTGATTTTTCTAGATCTGTGAAAAATGATGTTGGTATTTTGATAGGGATTGCATTGACTCTATAGATCATTTTTGGCAGAATGGCCATTTTGATAATATTTATTCTGCCTCTCCAAGAGCAGGGGAGATCTTTCCACCTTCTAAGATCTTCTTCAATTTCTTTCTTCAGTGTTTTATAGTTTTCATTGTAGAGGTCTTTTACCTCTTTGGTTAAGTTTATTCCTAGGTATTTGATTGGTTTTAAAGTTATTGTGAATAGACTTGTCTTCTGGATTTCTTTCTTAGTGGATTCATGATCGACATATATGAATGCTACTGATTTTTTTAGGTTGATCTTGTATCCAGCTACTTTGCTAAATTTGTTAATCAGCTCTAGTAGACTTTTGGTTGAGTTCTCTGGGTCTTCCAGATATAGGATCATATCATCTGCAAATAAAGATAAATTTAATTCTTCTTTTCCTATTTGAATTCCTTTGATATCCTTCTCTTGTCTAATTGCTCTGGCAAGAGTTTCAAGGACTATATTGAAAAGGAGTGGTGATAGTGGGCATCCTTCACTTGTTCCTGTTTTAAAGGGGAATTCCGGCAATTTCCCCCCATTCAATATGATGTTGGCCTTGGGTTTCTTATATATTGAATTAATGATGTCAAGTATGTTCCTTCTATTCCAATTTTCTGTAGAGTTCTTAACATGAATGGATGTTGGATTTTGTCAAATGCTTTTTCCACATCTATTGAAATGATCATGTGATTCTTGTTTTTAGTTTGATTTATATGGTATATAATGTGTATTGTTTTGCATATGCTGAACCAGCCTTGCTTTCCTGGGATGAAACCAGCTTGGTCATGGTGTACGATATTCTCAGTATGGGTTTGAATGGGCATGGCTAGTATTTTATTTAGAATTTCTGCATCTATGTTCATTAATGATATTGGTCTGAAATTCTCTTTTCTTGAGGTATCTTTATATGGCTTTGGTATTAATGTGATGTTGGCCTCAAAAAAAGGAATTTGGAAGAATTCCATCTCTTTTAATTTCACGGAATAGTTTGTGAAGTATTGGTTTTAGTTCTTTTGTAAAGGTTTTGTAGAATTCGGCTGGAAAACCTCTGGACCTGGGCTTTTCTATGAGGGCATACTTTTTATTGCTGTTTCTATCTCTGTGCCTGCTATTGGTTGATTCAGTTTTTCTGTATCCTTTTCGTTCAATTTAGGTAGGTTGTATGTGTCTAGAAATCTTTCGATTGCTTCCATGTTTTCCATTTTATTGGAATATAAGTTTTCAAAGTAGTTTCTTATGATCCTCTGGATTTCTCCACTATCTGTGGTGATGTCCCCTTTTTCATTTCTGATTTTGGTAATTTGGGTTGATTCTCTCCTTCTTTTGGTTAGGTTAGATAGTGGTTTGTCAGTCTTGTTAATCTTCTCAAAGAACCAGCTTCTTGTTTTGTTGATTCTTTGTATTGTTTTTTATTCTCTATTTCATTAATTTCTGCTCTGATTTTAGTTATCTCCTGCCTCCTACTGGCTTTGGGCTTTGACTGTTCCTGTTTTTCAAGATCCTTGAGGTGTGTCATTAGGTTATTTATTTGGATGTCTTCTGTTTTTCTTATGTGGGCACTCAGTGCTATAAATTTTCCTCTTAACACTGCTTTTAAAGTGTCCCA
>PVJS01021416.1:0-31527 GCA_004027185.1 Glis glis
AAAAAAAAAAAAAAAAATTAAAAATAAAATAGGGCTGGGGGGTATAGCTCAGAGGTAGAATGCCCATTATTCAATCCCCAGTTCCACACCACACACACACACATACACACACACACACATACACACACACACACACACACACACACACAAATAAATAAATAAAGTTTGATTTTCCCCCAATACTTGATATTAAACTATTGGAGGTCTTTAAGCAGGATAAGAATGTTACTGAATTTTTCTTTAGAAAGACCACTCTGACTAATGTATGGAAATTTTATAATAAGGGCTATTGCAGAATTCTGGAAAGAGATGGTGGTGTTTTGAATGAGGTAGTCTGGGTTTGTACCTATTTTTTTGGATGACTGCTTGTGGTAGACTGTGTTTCAGGAATGGGTGAATCATCTGGGTGCTCGGTTGTAAGAAAGTTTAGCATTTAACTTCATTTACTAGTCTATAAATGTCCTCCAAGGAAAACCCTGATAGAATTTATAAAGATGGGCTTATAAATCCAAGGGAAATAAATTTTTCTTGAGGGTCAAAACCAGAAAATTTGTTTTCAGTGGAGGGTTCACCCAGGGCCCATATGAATTGATTACCGAGGAAGAAAGAGTAGTTCTTACAAACGACAGGTCTGGATAAATTCCTTGTTTAAAAGGAACTCTGTTGCATGTATGTTTTCTTGCCCTACTGAATGCAAATATTAGACTGGAATTTTGAATCAATTAAGTAGTTTGTTGTAGTCTAAAACATCCCTGGCTGCCTGACATAGTACCCAGGAATAAGTCAAAGATATAAGATGTCATATTGTTTGATGTAAACAATAACAAGGTAACATTAAGGTAAATACATTCATCATTTCAGAGAAATTATTCTATGATGATGCAGGCTTGGGGAAGCCTGTCTTGGAGAGAGAAATGGATAAAGCACCTTAGAATGCTAAATTAAATCTGCCCTTTATATTTACAATAAGCAAGTTTATATTGAACAGGAGGTCCTACCATCTCTGATCCAAGCTATAACAAGATGCACATGGTGCAAATAAATAATCCGATCCATATTTGTTTATGTGTAACTTCTGCAGAGAGATTAACTCCCAACTTCTGGAACATTTCTTTGTGCTTAGTAAGTTATGACTTTGTGACTCAGGGTCAAAGTTCCAAATTCAGCACGCAAAGCCCCTGCCTTTGGCAGCTAAAGACCTGTGATTATGGGCAGAGATTAAAATTACCGTGGGCCAGCATCTATAATTTTCTATATTAAGTCTTGGGTCAGGGCCACCATGCTAGGAAAGCAAGGTATCAGTAACTCATTTAGAATTCTTTTCCCGGTGAAACAGTCAGAGGAACAATTCTGTGAAGGCCAGTGAAGTAGATACATCTGAACCACTCTAGTTTTGTGTTTTCAATAAAACAACTGTGAATCCATACCATGGAATATGGTTTTTCCACTTCATTTTTGTGGAGCCGTTGGGCACCCCTTTCAACAGAGCGGAGCAAAAGCCTTTTCCCTAGATGCCCCACTAAGTCTCTGAATGAATTAACCATTTGGTGCCTAGTTTCTCTGTCACTGATGGACATTTAAGGGGACAGCGAAGGACAGCTCACAGAAGACCTGTTCTTCAAGGTAGCCTACATGAGATCGTACTCAGCGGCGTATCTGGGCTGTCCCACATGGAAGCATTTAGAGGATCTCCCTCTACCGTGCCATGCACCCCTTCACATACCTGTGTTCTCAGAATGGAGCCATCTAGGACTGCTCTAATGCGACCTTACCCTGTTCTAGTTCATATTTAACTGGCAGTTAAATATGGTTGAACATATCCAGTTCATATTTAAGTTCCAGTTCATACTTAATTTCAAGTTTTTGTTTTTCTTTTTTTTTTTTTTTTTTTGCTCTTGAAACCGATGCATCTCGTTATACTTTTGACCTTGTTCAGGGATAATTATAGATCCTAGAGTAATTGTTGGACTTGGAAAGTCTAATGAAGTAATGCAGGTGTTAAAAAATAATCTGGGCCTTTTATTTTAAAGTTTTCACCTATTCTATGAATGACTCTAAAACAGTTCAGCCAATAAAAGGGGAAATGATGTTAGAAAAAACAACATATGTGCACTATAAGTATTAGGTGATGGCAAAGGGGGATTTGTTAAATTACTTTCTTTACATCTATATATGTTTGAAATTTTTCATAGAGGGGAATTATTTAAAAAATAAATAGGCCAGGCATGATGATGCATGCCTAAAATCCCAGGACTTGGGAGGCTGAGACAGGAAAATCCCAGGTTTGAAGCCAGCCTCAGCAACATAGCGAAACCCTCAGCAACCAAGCAAGACTCTGTTTCAAAACCAAAAATAAAAAGGTCTAGAGGTGTAACTTAGAGGTGGGATGACCTTGAGTTCAATCCCTAGTACCAAACACACAGCACATAAATAAATAAGTAAATAAGTAAATAAATACATAACTGCAAGTATACAGAGATGATAAAGCAATTTTTTGTTTGTTTCAAATAAATGTTTAGAATTTTTATGCTATTAATAAGTTAGGCTCATTTAAGTAGAAAACAAAAAATGTTACACTTCTACAACATTGTTCAATTTCACATTGTGAGTGCTAGAATGTCCTGCTTACAATAAAATTGAAGCCATTTTTTACTTGTTTAAGAAATCACAAAAGATACTTTTGTTTGTAGATATATTATACATCTGTATATTCTTTTATCTAATAATACAAATTTAAATGGATAATTTAAGAAATACACCTAAATCTGTATTTTTTCTATTTTTTCACACATACCTATGTGCAGACAAATATGTCATTTCTAGGATTATTTCTACCCCCTCCACCAAAGGAATGTGTGTGTATGTGTATGCATGTGTATGCATATTTTAAACAATTTCATGTTTAAAAGCAGGTCAAATAAATCATTTTTATCAACTATTCAATTTGGGTTTTGTTAAAAACTTGTTTTTTAGTGGTACTGGGGATTGAACGCAAGGGTGTTCTACCTTCAAGATATACCCCAGCCCTGTTTTATTTTTTAATTTGAAATAGGGTCTTGCTAAGTTACTATTGTACACTGACCTTGAGCCTGTGATCCTTTTCCCATCTCAGCCTCCCAAGTACTGGGATTACAGACACATTCTACCATACACAGCTTAAAATATTTTTATATATCTTCTTGTCTATTAGCTGTCTCTCTCCTACAATATAATTCCTGTGGCAGTAATGTTCATTAGTCTAGTTCTAGAGGATCTAGAATATAATGCCTGACATAGAGTAAATGCTCCATAAATAATTAATCGACGAATGAATGGTCTGTTGTTACTGTTAAGAAAAGGCTGCAATTATTCACTATTTTGATAAGTAAAGAGGAAAGGATATACTATGGTCCAGGGGGACAGTGTGGACTAATTGTGGAATATTATAGAGCTAGGATTAGAACTAATTTTTGATGCTTATGTGTATACTTCAAGTCACCTAACCTCTCTTATCTTTAGTTTTTTTTTAATCTCAAAATTGATTTCAACTAAAAAAAACGGGTTTTGACAAAGAAGTAACAATGCATTAAGGCACCTTACACAATGTCAAACACATCAGAAACTTCCTTTCAAAATTAGAAACCATGTAACTGCTTTACAAAAGTTCTTTAGAATTTACAGCTCATAGATCTTAAATTGCAATTTATTTTCTTAGCGTGTTTGTATATACCAAGCAGGAATACATTCTCACACATCTGTTCTACCTGTGTTTTGAAAAGAAGGCAGAGAATTCTACCTCTTGATAATCTAAACTCGGGTTCTCAGCACCAACTTCCCATCTGAGTCACCAGGTGAGCAATTCTAGATTTGAGCCACCTCTCTACTCTTCTGAAAGGCTCAGGGTATTTGCTGAATGGTATTCCAATGTGATATGCCCCATACTGAAACAGGAGCAGCTCACCAACTCCAGTACAAGAATGGCTACATTTCCTGCTCATACAGAGGGGAAGACAGACATGGGCTTCTTTTGTGCTAACCTTCTTTGAGAGCATCTAAAGGGGGGAAAGAAGGCAGAGAATGGTAGTACCAGTACATTGCCCTCTATATTACCTGGCAAATGGGACAGTTTCTCTCACAAACTCTCTCTACAAGAGCAAAACAAAGCAGGGTATTTTATCATAATGTAGCGTGTTTAGGTCCTTTCACGAAGTCAGCTCTGGTGAAACATCATAATCCATCTAAGAAGGAAGCGCTGTTTCTCACCACTTTAAGTTTTATAGCCTAAAATAGAACCTTTGAACTCTCTTCATTCTGAAATGCATCTCTGGGAGTCCTGCAGAGTTGCAGCTCTATTTTCAATTGACTGTACAATTCCTATGGTGGGAATAAAATGAGTGTCATGGCTATAGAAAAATGGCCCTAAAAATAATACATTCTATATGCGCTCCAACAGTATTAAGGATACCTAGTGTTGGTGTGCCTCTATGGTTCATAAAAGCTATTCCTCTGCTGGTCTTGTATAATGCTCTGAGTTCATGTCAGTCTTTCTCTCATTCAGCATATATTTGCTGCACCCTATTATGTACAAAGTTTGGAGTTGAATGACCATTGTAAAGTCATATAATCCTGCCAGTAAGGGGGCAGACTCAATTTATAAATAAGTTCCAGAAATGTGATATGGCTGGTCTAAATTTCTACAATGAATAAATGTAAAACCAAGGTGTTGAAAAAAATTCATTGTCAGCAAAAGGATCGTATTTATATATATCCTACTTCAGCTATCCTAAGCTTGCAAGAATTACATCAAACATTTTTTTTTCCGTTAAATAAAGTTTTGTAAATTTCTAGATGGCTAAGTGTGACTGCTTATACATGTATCTAATCATCACATACCCTAGAAATGCATGCTAGGTTCAAAAAATATCTATTTTGTTGATAATGATTATGTTCATTAAAAATTATATTGATAAATTTCAGTGATTTAGAATATATCCGATATGTGACCAGCCAAATTGGCAATGATCTAAAAAACATGGAAAGGGTTTCCTGTGCCTACTTTATAAGAAAGCCTTTTTGACAGACTTATTAAACATTAAATTCATTATTAAGAAATTTAGAGACTCTTTTTATGCAGAGGCATTTTGAAAACCTGATGGATATGTCCACTGTGCAAATGAATTAAGTGCCTTAGGTCAGTTGTCAGGGTGTCATCTGCCCTGACAATGAATAGGTGAGCTTGCTAAAAATGTGTGTGTGTGTGTGTGTGTGTGTGTGTGTGTGTGTGTGTGTGTGTAACCCACTATAATTTACTATGTTTCAGGAACTACATTATACTCGGGGAATACAAAGATGAATAATTCAGAAATCCTACACTCAAGAGGCTTTTGAATTAGAGAGGATGACATATAACCAAATAAGAGAGCCGAGGTGTTTTACAGATGTTGAATTACAACTATGTTTGGTAGATGCATAACAGGATGGAATGGGAATTGACTTGTGGGTATTCTTATTATTTAATATCTGCTTTGCTATCAGAAAGAATATTCTTCAAGGACTACGGCTATGTCTTCTTTATTTATTGCCCAGTTGTTCATAGACAGCACAAGACCTGATATGTAGTTCCATGTTTGAAATGAACTTTGAACAAATTTCAGGCAAGGAGGAATGAAGACGTTGAATGAATATTTTAAAAATTAATTAATGATACATTCTCTCTCTGGGCATTAGTGTGTAGGAAAGAGGTCCAGAAAGATTCCCTGGAAGTGATTATGTGGGAAAAGGAAATCTAGTCCAGACAGGAGTAGAGTAAGCAAATCGGGGAAGGTGTGAGGGTCTCAACCAATTTTTAGTAGTTCTGTAAGTGAAAATGGAGAAGCGTATATTTAGGTCATAGTGGTGGATGGCCTTTTGTGTTAAGGAGTTTAGACTTTATGCTACAGTTGGAGTTGTGAGGATTAACATAGAATTTGCATTTTAGCAAGATCTATAAAAAATTAGAATCCATATAAGGTACCTACCCTCAAGGCTCGCGCCAAGTGGAAGAATTGGTACCTATCTAAGAAAAATGGATTTCTGGACACTTATTCGACTTTCCCTGGGATAGTCTACCCCTAAGCTATTTTGCCTTTTTGTTGCTGTAACAAGAAGAGATGGCTATCCCATGTTGGAATCCTTTATATGTATTGTTTTTACACTAAAATCTTCTATTAGGCGGGGCCACCATTACGTATTTTCCTTTTTTATGATTCTTCTGGTTGACTTATCCATAGATGTTTGCAGCATGAACAATCTTTGGCACCTCTTTAAAAAACTCAGTTTCTAACACCTGGGTTAAATTTATATCGTATTGATTACTAAGTGGTTCAGGTTACAGGAGAGTACCCTTCAAATCTCCACCGTGTCAGTACCTTGACTCTGGAGTTAGAAGAAGTTCAGTTCCAAGTCATTGACTCTATAAATCCATCATCACCTGAAGGTGAAGTTCCTGGCCTGGCTGATACTTCCAGCCTTGTACCTATATCTCCAGTGGAATCTACAGCTTCCTTTTTGAAACTTGAATGGTATTTATTTCTGCCAACTCAGTTTCTGTGTTGTGGAAGTTCTTTCAGCCTCAAGCAAGAGAAATACATGCTTTAGAAAGCATGAGGGAAATTGAGATGTGTTTTCTTGACCTGAGTTGGAATTCAGTTTGGAGGTACGTATGTGTTTACTCCCTCGGTACAAGAACCATAAATGAATACTGGAAAGAATCCTATTTAACATGGAAAGATTCTTCCTTTATCTTCCCCCATCCCATTTGTATTTTCTTAGAGCAGTTAACATGAGCTCTACATGAAATTTAGAGTTATACCGAGGAAGGATCAGAACTAGGAATTCTTTGGACTTTTTTTTCTTTTTTAGTAAGCTAGCTAGTTATATTTAAACGTGGACATTTTGAAATCCTCTGCTCCTTTAAAAAGGAAAAAGGTTATGCTCCACTTTTCAATTGCTTTAAATGGTATTGTAGAACTGATCCAAAAGAAGTTATTTTGTCTATCTGAATGAATTTGTTTAATAATCAGGTCAAGACATAATGCAATGTGTACTACCACCAGTCACGTTGTGAGACTACAGGGGTAGATTCCAGGCAGAGGTGGACAAAGTTGAGCTCCTGGCCTCAATCAAATAAAATCCTCATACAGGTGGAGACAAGCATGGAAATTTAATGAGATATAACTCACTCCCTATTGATAAACATTTATAAATTATGGTACATCGTAATTACGATACAGTACTGCACAGCATTTTAAAAAGATTATACATGCTCATACTAAAAGCTCTTCACATATAATTAAGGTAAACAAACAAAACTGACATGTTAGGTAACACTGCTCTCTTTAGGATTTTTTTAAAAAAGGAGTAGATAGATGGATTGGTAGATATAAATTATGTTGTATTTTCCTGGAAGGAATCCTAAAAGGGAAAAGTTATAAAGAAGTCTTTTACTTTCTCTATTTAACTCTTGATAGCTAAATTTTTAAGTAGTTGGATTTACTAACTTTATACATGTTCTTCTACTAAAATACATATATATTATATACATATGTATTTACTTATGGTACTAGGGATTGAACCCAGAAGCATTCTACCTCCAAGCTACACCCCTTGAGAGTCTTGCTAAGTTGCTGAGGCTGGCCTTGAACCTGTGATTCTCCTGTCTCGGCCTCCCAGGCACTGGGATTACAGGTGTGTGCCAGCACACCTGGCTTAGCATATTTATATATATTTAATATCAAAAGGGTATATGCACTGTAAGAGTATAACTATATATATAACTATATTCTTTGGAATTCTTTCTAAGAAAGTCATCTTATACACAGTATTTACATAATCTATGTATGTGCAGTATTTATGTAATCTATGTATGTATTATGTTTACATAATCTCTGTAAATACTGTAGATATACACATAATTAATAAATATGACATACAATATGCAGAGAGCTCTACCAGAGGCAAATACAGTGCCTTTGAAACAAAGAGGAGAGAGGGCTGAGGTATGGTCAGATTAGGTCCCCATATTGCTTAATAAGTAAATGTCTGTTATTTTTAAAGACTTTCTTCAAAACCTTTCTCTTAATGTTGTGCCTTCCAATTTCATAGGATTCCTAATCTGTAGTTAGATGTATCATTTGTTGCTCTTGAAAGTATTGGCAGCCAGGCATGGTGGGGCACACCAATAATCCTAGTACTTGGGAGGCTGAGACAGGAGATGGATCTCAGATTCGAAGCCAGCCTCCGCAAGTAAGTGAGGCTCTCAGTAACCTAGCGAGACCCTGTTTCCAAATAAGAAATAAAATTGGGCTGGGAGTGTAGCTTGGAGGTAGAATGCCTCTGGGTTCAATCCCCAGTACCAAAAACAAAAAAAAAAAAAGAAAGAGAAAGTATTGGTAAGGTCCATTTTTTTGGTGTCAAATATTGTCTTCATTCAGCTACAATGTTTCACTTATTTTCACCACAAAAGAAATTAAATGTTACCATCAGCAAATACTTTGTGTCACATCAACTTTATTTGAAACAACATTATGTTACCCCCACACACACTGGGGTTTGGTTTTCCCCTCTCAAAACCATCTTCTTATATAAGGAAATAATTATCAGATAATTGTTGCATTTTTTTTAAAAAAAAAAGTATTGGTTTTGTAATCCGTAAGACAGAGAGGTGATCTTAAGATCATTATTTGGGCCACAGTATGATTTATTAAAAGGTTATTTGAGCCGGGCATGGTGGCGCACGCTTGTAATCCCAGTACTTGGGAGGCTGAGACAGGAGGATCATAGGTTCAAAGCCAGCCTCAGCTACTTAGTGAGGCCCTCTGCAACTTAGTGAGACCCTGTTTCAAAATAAAGAATAAAAAAAATAGGGCTGGGGGTGTAGTTCAGAGGTAGAATGCCCCTGGGTTCAATCCCCAGTACCGCAATAAAAAAAAAGGTAATTTGGTCAGCTTTGTTTCTAGATACGCATTTTCTTCTTCATTTTGATCATCACTGTGGGGTGTGGAGCATTTTCTTTCCCATAAGGCACAGAATTATATATGAAGCTAAATAGAAGCAGTAATCCGTTACTGAGGGATCCAGTTAGGAACATACATACACATATTTTCTTTGAGGTATGTATTAGATGTTTATTTACCTCCATTTTTTTTGTTTATATTTCTTTGCCAAATTTGGCCTAAATGATAGGGGTGAACATGTGTCTGACTTAAGTATAACCCATGTGATTTGTTCGTTCTGTTAAAGTGTTCTGAGAGAGGCAGTGTAATTCATTTGAAGAGATCTGTTTGGTTGCTTAGTTTTTTATTCTAACTTGTGGCCAGAGAACCACTGCGATCGTATTTTATTGAGCATTCAATCTTTTTGCCCCATCTTCAATTGATGTAGTCAGTCACAAATGCTGCTTAAAATGTGTCTGTTGTTTTTTAACCTCTGAACATTTTTTACCTCTAATTTTTTTTTTACCTCTGAACATTAAAAGTAAGCAGTTGGAGAAGACATTAACTTAAAAGTTAAGGGATCACAGGTCTGGGTTTAATTTTACCACCAGCTACCAAAAATTAGCCAGTAGTTCATTAAATTTTTATTTTTATTTTCCTTATTGACAAAACAGTTTGAATTAGGTAAATCGGGGGTGGGGGGATTCTACAACAGGACCTATAAGCTTTCTAGCATGGAATGTCATTACAACTAAGAACGACCCAAATTGTTACACCTCACTCATCATAATATAAAAAATGTGATTACATGGTAAAGAGGATGCTAGGAATCAAAAGGAGATGACATCAAGTAACCCCTCTTTGCCTTATTTATGCAAAAGGTTTTCTAACTCCAAAATAATTCTATGTTTTAACATTCAAGCATTTTCTTAATCCTGTAAATTGTGGTTTAAATGTGGTGCTTGTTAGTTTTGCATCTAGAAATACACACACACACACACGTGCACACACACACACACACACACACACACACACACACAAAGGCTATCGTGTATCCTATATTGGGCAAAACTGGGGTGGGGGAGTGAGCATTTTATAACAAAACATATGCAGATGTAGTAGAAGCCTGTCAATCTTTACTTGTCAGTAGGATGGTAGAGGACAATTCTTAGTAACTTACCAAACTGAAGGTATTTATGTTTTCAAAAGAAAATGAAAATGAACCTTACCTTGATTTCGCTCAGCAAAATCCTCACTGTTGTTTTGTTTGTTTGCCTGCTTTATACAGCAAGTCCTGTTAACCATTAGGTCATCATATTTGTTGATGTATTCCGTGTTTAATATGAAGTTTGGAAGACAAGAAATACTCCACTAAGCAAGCCAACAGTAATTACTCCTTCATAATTACCATGAAACTTTATTGCCGTGCATTGTTATAATTATATTTGAAACACTCCCCATTCGCATGAGAGACCATAATGTGTTCTAGCACGTTGCAATCTGTGGCTTATAACATCATCTTGCTTCCACAAAGGCCTCTTCTTCATTTAGTCTCTATTTTAACTACTGTTGAAAGAGCCTAAACAAAATTAATTGACATCATAATCCTGCAATGAGAAAATTGTAGGCACTACGATATTTCTGTGCTACTGCAAGCATCTCATTATTCATAGTTCATTGTTTAACATCTAGGACGTATTCTTCCTTCCGTGAAGGAGCCAGTCATAATCAAACCAGTTCTCAAATTTTACTCTGTACACAAATCACCTGGAGCTAGAGTTAAAATATACAGATTTTTATTCCCTTGGTCTGAGGTATGGTGTGAAGGAGGCCAAGAATCTGGATTTCTAACAAGTTCCCGGGCCACGTGTCTCTATCAACGTACTCACTGCTATTATCTAAGACAACTGACCACACGGTTCAGAGGAAGAAAGATAGATTTGCTCACAGTTCCTTTGGAGATTTCCAAGTTTCAGTCCATGTCACGTCTGCAGAGCTCAGGGGATGGCGGCAGGAAGCAGAGAGAGAGGGAGAGAGCAAGACCTCTGCTCTCATATCATGGCGGTCAGAAGCAAGAAAGAACCAGCAAGGGGAGGAGAGAACCATGTATAACCCTCAAGGCCACACCTCCAGGAACCCCTCCTTAGCAACCAAGACTGGCTTCCAACATGGCTACCTTGTTTCCATGAGAGCTAGGGGGACATTCTGAGTCCACACCACCATGCCAGATACCACTGCTGACATCCCATGTATCTTACTGAAAGTAGCATCACTTGCACATATTATCTATAGCTAAGTGCAACATGCTATTAACAGTACGTACACACACAGTACGCAGTGCACACATGTACACACACACACACACACACACACACACACACACAATCACATACTTTACCCAGGCCTTCTTATGCACACTTTCTACACTCAGGCCTCAAAATTAATTTCTACCACTAATGGACTCATTTGGCACAAACTGAAACAGCATCTTACCTGTGAACTCTGCCAGGCAAGTGCGAGATACTCTCCCTCTGTGAGCCAGGACAGAGTCAAGAATGCTTCCCAGTCATCTGCCAAGAGGAGGGTGTAGATGTGGGGAAATTGGGAAAGAAAATTCCAGGCATGAAGAATGGCCTTCAAGAGGTGGGAGGATTTGGGTGAAGATATGATTAAGAGGACACGACTGTTTCCTCCAATCAAGGAATTTCCTCTTGCACATATTTAGGAATTCTGTGAGAACTAGAAAATTATATAAATCTCAATTCACCTGATTAGCTAATGTTTTTCCTGCTAATCACAATGAAATATCCTCTTTTGGAAAACTAACAATTAGATCATCTGGAATTCAAGAATAATATTAAAGATATACATTCATCCTTTTAAAAGGAAACATCTGAAAATTCATTTTGCAAACTTATTTTTTTAAAAAATTTCATTTAGTAAAACATTGTGGCCTGGTCCATCTTCCCATCACAATTGTCTTTAAATTAATAGAGCAACATCTGATGTTTCAACCTGGCAATATCAATAAATATGAATAGGTCACTTTCAGTATCCTTGGCCTACCAGCTTATGAAAGTCCTTGAGTCTCAGGGAGCTAAGATGTGAGACCGTCAAGAAATGACAAAATTCACAAAGATAGTTCTCAAAGACATCTCAGTCAACAGCCAAGAAAGCCTCACTCTATTGACTTTTTAAATTTCTCTTAGTGCTGAACCTGTTCTTTCAAAGTTCTTTTTTTTTTTTTCAATTAAAAACTTCAAGGTAAGCCGGGCATGGTGGCGCACGCTTGTCATCTCAGTACTTGGGAAGCTGAGACAGGAGGATCTGGGTTCACGGCCAGCCTCAGCTATTTAATGAGGCCCTCTACAACTTAGTGACACCCTGTTTCAAAAATAAAGAATAAAAAAATAGGGCTGGGGGTGTAGCTCAGAGGTAGAATGCCCCTGGGTTCAATCCCCAGTACCAAAAAAACAAAACAAAAACAAATAAAACCTTCAAGGTAGCTTTAAAATCCAGAATCTCTATATTTAGCTCTTGGAAATCTACAATATGGCTATTGTAAATCTACAATTATGATTACTTGGCAATGATTATTTCATTGACACTTCTGCAAAGTTTTTACTATGCCGGTGGGTAGAAGAGTTCCAAGGGTTAGTCACTCACTCAGGGTCTTGTATTGCAAATGTTGCTTCCTAATTTGATAACCTCCAAGATTCCACAACAAAGGCTTTTAATAATGTGTGCATTCTTATCTATGTGTATGTGTTAGTATATACACACATACATATACAAATATGTATTTCTATGTGAAAGATATTTAATACATATATTTAAGGGATTGAGGGTAAATCTTGCCTCTTAAAATATGTAATTATAGATATATAATTGCTTCAGGTGAACAAACAGAGATAGATGTTAGGAAAGATACAGGAACAAAATAAGCAAGTTGGTCCTCCGTGTGTGTGTGTGTCTGTGTGTGTGTGTGTGTGCACGCACGTGGGTGCTGGGGATTGAACCCAGGGGCATTCTACCTCTGAGTTCCACCCCCAGTGCTTTTTGTGTTTTTTTTTTCCTTTGAAACAAGGTCTTGCTAGGTTGCTGAGAGCCTCAGTACATTGCCGAGACTGTCTTCAAACCTGTGATCCTCCTTTCTCTGCCTCTCAAGTACTGGGATTACAGGTGTGTGCCACCATACCTAGCTAAGTTGGTCCCTTTTAAAATACAAATAATGTTGGCTTAATAACAGAAGCCTCATGATATCAGGGAAAATGAGGGATGGGGGCTAAGGAAAGGAAAGAGTAACACGTTCCTCGTTCAAGAATTGGCCACCCAAGAGGACAATCGGATTCTTGTTCGTGATGATGTATTTGGTCCCTGATGACCCTTCAGACTTGAATGGAAGGATATGAAAATAGAGGTCTGGACACAAGTGAAAGTTATTATGTATGGCCAATACCAATTTATTTGGATGTAGTGCACAGAGGTACCTCCTCTTCCTGGAGGACGATACTTGGCAGAAGAGATACGAGCTTGGTTAAAGATCGGTGCTATGGCGCTTGGTGGTTTAACTGCTACCTGGGTTTCAACCCCAGGTCTGTGACCTGGAGCAAGCCACTTCACCCTGCTGAATCTCAGCCCCCTCCCTGGTAAAATAGAGAATGATATTAATTTACCCCGTAGTGTTGTGAAGGTTACGTGCCATAATCTATGTGAAATGGAAGTGTTTGATACACTTTGGTTATTGACATCAAATATTAAAAGAAAGTTCTTTTCGTGGATAATGCTCCTGGAATTAAAAAAAAAGACTGCATGTGTAACAAGTAGCTTCTGACTTTTAGGAGTTATAGATATGTTCATTATCTGGACAGCTGCAATGGTCACACGGGTATACACATTATACATATGTCAAAACTCACAAATTACATACTATGAATATGTACAGTTTATCGTATGTCAGCTCACTCAATGAAGCAGTTAGAAACAAAACACAAAGGCATTTTGTGCGTGTCCGTGCTCTCTGTGTATATGTGCAAATTTAGATCCTAGAATGTTTTTTGTTTGTTTGGGGGGATACTGGCGGTTGAACAAGGGGCATTTTGCCTCTGAGCTATACCCCCAGCCCTATTTGCCTGTATTCATTTTCCAGTTTTGATTTTTGGAGATAATTAGAATTCCATAATACTTTTTGGCTTTATCCAATTGAGTTAATACTAGCTAGGAGGAGGAATGGGAAAGAATGGATATTGGGGGGAACCATATCATTATTTATTAAGATAATAATCCTGCATATCAATTGCAAAAATCTCGGTGACACAAAACAATAAAGATGTTTTAAGTGCACACCTGGGTGGGGTGGCCTTGATGGATAGAGCCTGGGTTTCCACGTTTTTCTATGGCCAATGCTGGCTAGCTCTGCACCCTGCTCATCTTGGATGCTCAGTCACACCTGGGTGGTTGCTGGGCATTGGATGATGTGGTATGGGATGTTAGGAATGGCTCATCTCTGTTTTCATCTCATTGTCCAGCAGACCAGCCTGGGTGTGGTCACATAGCCATGCAGCAGAGCAAGCCCTAATGCTTAAACCCACGTCAAGCTTCTGCTTACGTCCCAACATCCTATTGGTCAAAGCAATTCACATGGGGGAATCAGACCCAGTTTAGTGCACAAGCTCCACAGTATTACATGCCAAAGGGCAAGGATATGGGGAGGGCTAAAGAATTAGAGCCAATGAATACAATTAATTTTAAGTTGAATACATTTTCTCAGATAGTGAGAGGAGGCAGTGATATTTTGGTTTTCAGACTATAAATTATTTGCAAAATAATAATTTGGTTGGTTCAAACGAATAAACCAACAAATTAACCAACTTGGTCATCTGAATATATTTACCAAGTTTTTTTGGCCAATGTAACTTTCTTTTCAAATCAGGTTAGGGATATAGAGGAGCACACCAATTCTCAAAGAATATTTGGCCTTGTTGTTATTTTTTTTTAATTATCCTTTTGCAGTATCATTGTTGCAAGAGAAGTTCTAACATACTTTAGTTTTTGTTACTTTCTCCGAGGAAAGAAGTTTGCTAAAGTCATGCAAGACCTCCACAATTAGTCCATTATTCATGACTTAAAGTCATAGCCTTTGACTATATCGTATCATGTGTATTCACTTACTATTTTGTGTGAGGGGGTATTGGGGACTGAACCCAGGGGCATTCTATCTCCAAACTACATCCCCATCCCTTTTTAATTTTATTTTGAAACAGGGTCTTGCTAGGTTGCTGAAAGTCTCAGTAAGTTGCTGAGGCTGTCCTCTAACCTGTGACCCTCCTGGCTCAGCCTCCCAAGTACTGGGGTTACAGACATGCAGCACCACACCCAGCATGCATGTCCATTTAATATTCTAATAATTGTTCTCCCTGGGATGCTAAATGAATATTACTGGGAAGCTGAAGTGGAAAGAGTTGGGTGGAAGATCAACTTCTAGCCTTTTTGAAATTGCAAACGATTAATGAGAAAACAAAGTTAATTAGATGGCAATTAGCAAAAATATCTCCCACTTTAGAAAGAAACTCACAAGCCTGTCTTTCCAAAATTGAATCCAACAGTTTGTATAGTGAAAATACATTTGCCTTGAGGGAGAACTACCAATCCACACAAATACCGATACAGATATGTAACTAACTTAACTGGGAGGGTCAATGTTTGCATCTTTTAAGGCAATATTTATTATGTTCTTTTATGGTCTGCCAGTTCTTTTCTGAAGCCCTGTGAGAACAGCAGCCCACAAAGCGGAGGCTACCAGGAGGCCAAATATCTCTTCTAAATCAAGATGCTACTTCAAAAGACATTCATTACAAAGTGCTACTGTGCCTCCAATAATCACTTATATTTAAGGGGGGATTTGCTAATGCAAAATTGTTTTTTTTTATCTTCCCAGCCCCCAGTGAACCTTTACTGTGTAAATTCGCTGATGGAGGACAAAAGAAGAGACAGAATCAAAGCAAATACACCCAGAACGGGAGGCCTTGGCTCAGAGAAGGAGAGGTGAGTACTGACGGGAAATCTACACTTGGAAATTGGGCAACAGATATCCGCCAGAAGGGTGGCACAGCAGACATTTGGGACCATGGTAAGATTTGGGCCCATGGACAATGACTGACTTCAAAGGGTCAAATAAACAGCCTTGTGTCCAGGATATTATGAGAGAAAGAATAGAGGACTTAAAAGTTCACCCCACTTCTGCACTAAAATAAGTCTTCTGGCTTTAACCAAATTTGAACCTGAAAGAGATTTGCTGGAAGATTCATCCATAAAAAAATTATCTGTAATTGTATAATCGTTATAAAATGAAGGCATGATTTTTGTGTATGTATGTGGTATTGGGGATTGAAACCAGAGGCTATACGCCCAGGCCTTTTCTATCTTTTTGTTTTGAAACAGGGTCTCACTGAGTTGCTGAGGAAGGTCTTGCCAAGTTGCTGAGGCTGGTCTTGAATCTGTGATCCTCCTCTATCAGCCTCCCAAGTACTGGGATGACAGGCATTTGCCACCATGCCCGGCTGAGGGCATGTTTATTTAAGAAAGCATTTTCGGTGAAATCAGTATTCAGAGTTGAATGTTTGTGTTTCAAAAAAAGGCAAGCAAAAGTTAAGATTTATTTCATCTTGCCATTGATGGTCTCCTTGCATGCTCGCGCGCATGCGTACGCACACACACACATACACACACACACACACACACACACACGTATATATGTTCATCAATGTGTTGCTACTTTATGTCCATACCAATTTAAAATATGACATTTTCTGTTAGTCAAAAAGGAGGAAGAAAAACTGATACAGATGTGGTCCTGCTTTTCACAATAAGAAAAAGGATAAGTATTTAACAGTTGACTATCTCTTTATCCTACTAATACAAATGGGTGGAAAGGCAAGTTTATAGGTCTAACCCTAATCGGAAATGGATTTCTTTTGGTTACTTCTCTTTTGGTAAGAAGACAAGGAAAAGATGCCTATGCTTCTATGAGATCTTTAATTCTTTTGTGAAATCGAATGGAGTTGTTTTAATGGCTTTAATAAATGCCATTTTGTGCTAAGGCCATAATTTCAACAGGAGAGCGTTATTTAGTATTTCTGTTCAAAGCACTGGCTCAATCCATTTATCATTTAAAATTTATTATACTTGATGCAGGATTTTGCACTTTCAACACTGAGAAAGCAGTTATAAAAAGAAAAAGAAAAAGAAAAAGAAAAAGAAAAAGAAAAAGAAAAAGAAAAAGAAAGAAAAGAGGCCGGAATTTTTCCCAGCCAAACCTTTAGCCATTTTTCAGTTTCTGAGATTACAGTCTGATTTGAGAGTTTCCATGCAGGTCTCACACCACTTTTAAAGTATACAGTTTTGTTCGAGTACTTTATAATCCATAATTCATTACATTAAGATGTGAGCATAGAATTATCAGTGAGCATCAGACGTGAATAGAAAAAGACAAGAGTTTTCATATTCTCACTTCAGAAAGGCAGTTTAAAAGTGGGCATGGTGGTACACATCTGTAATCCCAGTACTTGGGAGGCTGAGACAGGAGGATCACAGGTTCGAGGACAGGCTCAGCAATGTAGCAAGACACTCAGCAACCTAGTGAGATCCTGTTTAAATACAAAAAATAAAGTACAGTTGGGGTATAGCTCAGAGGAATCCCTGGATTCAATCCCGAGTACTAATTAGAAGGGGGACAGTTGAACTAGGCGTGGTGGTGCATGCTTGTAATTCCAGTACTTGGGAGGCTGAGACAGGATAATAACAGGTTCACGGCCAGCCTCAGCTACTTAGTGAGGCCCTCCATAACTTAGTAAGACCCTGTTTCAAAATAAAGAATAAAAAATAGGGCTGGTGGTGTAGCTCGGAGTCAGAATGCCCCTGAGTTCAATCCCCCATACCGCAAAAAAAAAGAAGGGGGCAGTTTATATTATTACATTATAAAAAGAACACTAGGTGGGGAATGATCCATTTGTCTTTAAATTGAAGTTTAGTGTGTCAGCAGCTAACTCCCTTCCCCCAAAAGACAGCTGATACCTGCCAGAATGCATCCCATACTTCCCAGAGTCCAGGAAGACTCATATGTCCTTTAATATTTCGTTGGATAAAAGGCCGACTGAGTAAGAGGTATCTTTGGATCACAGAAAATAACTAAAGTGTCCCAAGGTTCGATTAAGTAACTTAGTGCTAATGACTGGAACTTCAGATCCCCTCTCCTGGAGCACCTGTAATATTACCTTCACACGATAGATGGCGGCTGCAGTAAGACCCTTCACTGGAGTCTACGTTTCTTGGAAACTAAATCAAAAGACATAAAAGAAAGGGAATGTTAGGGGGGCCATCCTGCTACTGTGTATAGACATAGGGCTTTTGGCTCCATGCACGATAAATACCTGTGCTGCAGGGCGAAAGCAGCATGGAGCCAAGTTCATGACACAGAGCACCTTTTAACTTAGACGTACGTCTTAAAGGTATATTCCTAATCTTTGTTTTCAAAATCAGAAGCTTTAAGGGAGCCAGGCGTGGTGGCGCACGCTTGTAATCCCAGTACTTTGGGAGGTGGAGAACGGAGAATCCGGGTTCGCAGCCAGCCTCAGCTCTCTCTCTCTCTCTCTCTCTCTCTCTCCCTGTCTCTCTCTTTCTCTCTCTCTCTACTTAGTGAGGCCCTCCACAACTTCGTGAGACCCAGTTTCAAAATAAAGTATAAAAAATAGGGCCGGAGGGTGTAGCACGGAGGTAGAACGCCCCTGGGTTCAATCCCTGGTACCGCCAAAAAAAAAAAAAGAAGCTTTAAGGACTATAGATTTCTTCTTGAATTATGAAGATCAAGGAACCATTGTAAATTTATCCATCACCACCAATAAAATATAAATCAAAATGTTGATACACTGAGATTAAGAAAATGAATGGCGTACATTTGGGGATGAGCATGTTAATTTATACTTTTGTGTGTGTGTGTGGTACTAGGAATTGAACCCAGGGGCATTCTACCTCTGAGCTACACTCCTGGCCCTATTTTATTTTTTATTTGGAAACAGGGTTTCACAAAGTTGCAAAGGGCCTCGCTAAGTTGCTAAGGCTAGTCTTCAAATCTGTGGTCCTCCTGTCTCAGCCTCCCAAGTACTGGGGATTACTAGCGTGCACCACCACCCCTGGCTTAATTTATACATCTCAATTATTGTCCTAGAAGTAGACATGCCCAGGATGTTGGATACTTTGACTATCATTCTACAATTATTGTTTCTATCCCCACTTACATTATACTTACTACAGTAACTTAAAGTATGTTAGCATGGTAAATAAAATATAACATAATACAATCACATAAGCACTAGTTAATTAACTGTTATGTCCCCATAAATTCTAATTATGTATTTCACTGATTCTCAGACATGTTTTTGCTATTGTTGTTTGTCTATACTTCAACACTTCTGAAATTGATTTTCCTCTTAATCAATGGCACCTTATAAGATTTGCATTAGCTACCATTAGTCACCTGGGGACACTATACCTTCTGTGCTGAAGGTCTGTGAGTGACCACACTGATTGTGCAAATAAAAGCACTACTTAAAGGGATGATTCAGAGCCCAGTTCTCAGGAGAACATAGTCTTTGTTCCCTTCCTTCATCCAGTGCCAAGAGTGAGAGATGTGATTTTCCTTAAATCCATTTCTGATTGGTAGCTTTGTGTGTCATTTACTTTCATAGTAAGTTGCCATCCCAACTCTAGAAAGAGATCCTTTTCAATGTTTATTTTTGCTTGTTTGCTTTTCCTGTTGTATAAAACAAAGACATACCTTTCAATCATTGCCATCTTACATATACCAAAACATAACAATTTAGATTATTCTGCTTCAGAATTTGAGATAATAGCACTGACGATAATGTTTAGTTTTCCTCTCTCTTGAAAGTCTAGTAAAAAATGATAATGTGAAATGGATTTCTGATAAATACTTAAAAGATAAAACCCAGGGGATGCTAAGCATTTTAGAAAAGCTGTAAGCATGAAAATTGATATGCTAATTAAATTTTAATTTATTATTTAAAACTATTTTCTTTTGGGTGGCATTTCGATAGTTTTATTAGCATAGTTTGGTGAAATGCATTTTTATGAAAAAATCTAATACTGAAAACTACACACATAAATTGGTATAAATTAGCAAGGTTTTGAAATATAAATACATGCTAGTGGCCATGTTTTTGCATAAGTGAAAAGCACAGGGATATTTTCAAGTTATTAATGAATCTTTCAAGAGATAACTGAAACTGTGAGTAGAAAGATCAGGAGATTGGTGCTATTACTCCCTTCTTCTTTGGTGATCTACAGTTCTTATTGCATTATTTCTTAAAGCAGAGTCTCAAATTCTTTAGTCTCTGGCTCCTTTTAACTTTTAAAAAATTTATTAATTCATTTAAAAATAAAATAAGCCTATCATAAGATAACAAAATAGCATATTTTATGAAAATAACTATATTTTCAGAGCAAAAGTAATTTTCTTAGAAAAGTGGCACTTTTTCATATTTTTATGAGTTACTTTAATGTCTGGCTTAGTAATAGGTGGCTGGCTTTGTGCATCTGCTTCAAGTCAACCTCTTGCTATATGATGCTTTGTTTTAAGCACATGAAGAAAATCTAACTTCACTTAGCTATGTCATTGACAAAGAGAGGACTTTATGGATTTCCTAAAAGGATCTTGGGAACCCTTGGGTGTCCTCGGACCACACTTTGAGAACCATCATCATCCTAAAGAAGTGTGCACCAAGGACAGGAATGATACTCAACTTCTGTATTCCAGAAGAGCCACAAAAGCTTGTTAAAATATTATAATCTGTATCACTTGTAAATGCTCACTACCCCTAGTCAGCTATTGTACTCCCACCTCGTCCACCCTGGTATCTTCCCCAGAACCGCCTAAGATTCAGAGAGAACCTGGTGCTGGCTGGCTGGCACAGCACGAGTCCCCCAGGGTCTTACTCCAGCATTTATGTTCTCAGTGGCCAGCACTTGTGGCATGCTGGTGGCAAAATATGTTTAACATCACTGCTAGCTTAAGAGCCATCTTATTTCATCACTGCTATGACTCTTATGGTCCCATGATGTGGGGACCTGGCACCGGCCAGATGGGTTAGTACATGTGAGGCTATATTTGCATTTCTTTCTTCGGTAAAATGCCGCTCAAACTCATCTTGACTGTGCTTCCTCAGATGACTGGTTGGGAACTGGGAACGCTTCACACCAGTTCAAAAATATATCAGGATCCTGAAGGGGAACTTCCATTGCCTCCTTCTACATCCCCAAAGAACACATTTCTGGTGACAACTAAAAAGCCACCAAATTGTACTTCAAATAATGACAGTAGATCAAGCAGTAAAATGCTACAAGAATGTCCCACAGGACCAGATGGAAATCTTATTAATGGCAGCTTGGGGCCTCAGTAAAGACAATTGTGAATGAAAATACACTTTCATTCATTCACTACCACTACCACCATCACAACAAAACATACAAACATAGAACTGAACTCGTGACATACATGTTTTTATAACCTTTATCCAACTATATTTTAAAGATGATTGAGTCAAATCAAAGGTTGGAGAAGTTTTCACTACAGTGATCAAGCCACTCCAATTTTGAAATTACTTTATATTCACTCTTTTGTGACTGGTCTTTGGCGTTCCTTAAGAAGTTTCAAATATACATAAATGCTAAGGCTCAAATTACAGCACAAGGTACTCTCACTAAATGTATATACTGGATTTTTGTCCTTAAATAGCACAAATATCATCGACAAACCAGTTCTCAGTAGTTCAAAACTTTCATGAAATCTTCCCAGGCTCCATCTTAATTGAATAAGTTAAGTGTCACTGATAACAATTGTTTGGAGAATTACATAGTTGTATGAAATAATATTTTGGTCATGAATACAAACATGAGACATAGCAATTGAACAAGAATTAACACAACAACTCAGATGTTTAGTGAACAAATGCCAAGACTTTATTATAAAACAAAAACCAACAAAAGGACGTCTTTATCTTACTTACAGTTTTCTTCAAAATTCAATTTACGAGCAATTAACAGTAACACCCATTTTCTCTAGTTGATGTCCTGAAGATATTTTTCTTTGCTATGGAAACATCTAGCAAGACTGTCTTCACAGTTTGCATATGAAAATGAACTCATGAAATCCATGTAATTGTTCACAATTACCACTCAGGTTCAGGTTCCCAGGAATACTTTACAGGTTATGTTGAAGAGAAAAACAATTAAGTTTTTTTTTTTTTTTTGGCATGCAATCTAGGAGTATTGAGGTTTGGAATTCCTTAAATATGTCCAATTAAATAAGTTTTAGGTGAAGCATGATGATATAGTTTTTCTTGAAGAGATTCTATTTAAGTGCATTTTTTTGATACTGGGGATTGAACCCAGGGGCATTCTACCACCAAGCTACACACCGAGCTCTTTTTTTGTTTTGTTTTAAAACAGGGTCTCTTTAGGTAGCTGAGAGTCTCGCTAAATTGCTGATGCTGGTCATGAACCTGCGATCCTCCCATCTCAGCCTCCCAAGGGCTGGGATTACAGGTGTGCACCACCATGACCAGCTTAAATGCATTTTTATTTGCCAAAGATACAGGCTTCTGGATACAGGAGCACAGCATTTACATTGTATAATTTCAAGGATACCATTCGCAAGTCCAAAGCTATGGTCCTAGCTGGGTATGTTAGTTTGAAAACCTTTAATGTATGTGATATACTGATAGAGTGTACTTTAATTTTCTTAAATCAGGAGGTCCCTTTAATGCACTCATAAATCCACTATTAGTAAGCTGAAAGCTAGGGTTATCAGTTTTATCGCAACCAACTTTAGCTAAGTGATTTGTTACGCCATTTAACCCAAATAATACGTTTTCTATTTCCAGACCTGAAATGAACTTGTTTTCAGTGATGGTTGGGAATTTCCCTTTGTGCCATAAAGCTTTATAACTCTTGTTTATTCAAAGCTCTTATTAATAAAATCTCTTGATCACCAGTAAGTGAATGAAGGCCTTTAGAGGCTGTGTGGGAGAGTGGGGATTCCAATGCTATTATGAGTCCACAGCCAAGTGCCAGCAAAGTTGAAAAGCTCCGTAGCAAACACCCAGGCTCGGCCCTATTGTGCCTCCAGACAGGGGGAGCAATTGCTCATTTTAACTAAATCCATTTATGACTGAGACAAAGATGTATTTCTAGATATCTAAGTAGGCAGAGAGCTATACCAATAACAAAATAGTTGCATCCTATGTTCTGATTGTAGATGAATAAATATTATCTTGGAGGGATATGTTCTACTTTTTGGGCTTGTGTTTATTTTTTTGAACAGAGGGGAATGCATGCAGACTTTCCACCACAATCATTTATCTCAACGCTCTCTGTATCACCACCAGCATCTGCTATTATAAGGCCTTTGTTCTTTCATTGACTAGTATTTCCTCTGATGTACTGAGGATGTAGTGGGGTAGAAGAAGTGACCTCCATGCTGAATGTATTAGATGTATACATCCACAGTGAGAACCTCTACTCTTATATTTCCTACTTATTTTCTTAATTTCTCGGTGTAGGACTACCTTTGGAGAAATGTCTGTTTTGAGAGAATTCTGTTCAAAAGATATTTTTAAAAAGATAATATATATATATATATTTTTTTTTTAAAAGCAGCTTCTTAAGTATCCAGTCTGTCAATACTCACTTACTGAGCATCTGCTCCATGGGAGGCAGGGGACTGGAGAGAGAGGACATACTGCAGACACACAGGTTCCCGGCACCCTGGGAGTCTAGAGTAGCAAAGATGTCTGCAGAGAAGGAGATTAAGATAGAATGTCATTTAACATTGTAGAAATCAAATAATTGGCTGTAACTGGATTCATATCTACATAACAGCGAGAGAAAAACAGAGCTCCGCCTCCACAAATAAAATTAGCAGCTACAAGGACATGGGTCCTATTTGTCTTGTTGCTAAACTATTTCTTTGTTTCTCAGGGTAGGTAACTGAGAGCTTGAGTTATGTTGACTTACCAGCCAGAAATGCTTCTCACAGTTGGAAAGCAGTTGTCACTTGGTCCCTTGGTCAACAGAGGACTCTCTGGCTGTGGGTCTCGAGTGGCATAGCAAAGAAAAGGTTTAGAAAAGCCACGTGGGCTTCAGGCTTCGATATTTAATGAGTCCTAAATCCTTTTCTGATGCACCCTTTGGGAATAATACTTCTCTCTGAAATTTTAAGGAACGGAGTGTATCCCTTTTCAAAACGTAGCTCACACAGTGTGCTTCTCTTTAAAGTTTTTCCAGAGACTCGACTCTAGGCTAAAGGGATGAGCTCTAGAGTTTAAATCACACATGCCACAGCTTCCAAGCGGAGCAATCACACTGGGCGAGTTTTCAAAGTCTGCCAGTTTCAGTTCCCTTGCCAGTGGAATGAAAGGATTAAAGTGCATTTTTAGTGGTGGGATGGATTAAATGAGGGGGTGAGGAGAGAGCGCTGAGCACAGTCTGGCAAACTCTAATCACACAAGTAGTCATTGTTGCAGCTATCACAGTATCATCAGCACGACTCAGAGCCTTATAACCTGAAAGCCAGTTTTCCTCTGTGTGTTCCTGTGATGAGAATGTTCTAACTGCTTGATTTCCAATTTTATGCCATGTCAATTTATTTTTAAATAGGCATTATTTTTAATGATACACTTATTTGAGAGAATATTTGCTGCCCATATAACTTCCAGCTGAATTTTTACTTACGTTATAGAGCATATTTAAAAACAAGTAGAAATTAATGTATTTTTATCTTCGACCTGTCACATTACATTAAGGTTTTTTTTAAAAAAAATAAAATCACATTCCAAATCTCAAAGCATTATTTAGCACCGCAACACTAGGTGGTTTTCAAGTTTCTAGCCAATTTTCTTTTTAAAGGTCATGTAATCATAAAAGCTAAGAGCTAACATGAGGAGGGGGCCTTGGGTAGAAGATGAAAGAAAATGAAAAAAGAGAAAGTAAAAAAAAAACATGAACTATTGCTATAAATCAAGGAAAAGATTGAGCTACTATTGAGAAATGACAAATTACACAGTTCATATTTTTAAAAGAAAAAGATGACTTATTACTCTTGCAAATAATACCAAGACAAAGAGTAACCAAAGTGCTTAGGTAACCTTCGTGGCTTAAGAACTCCTCATACTCAAATCTCTTCCACTGTCCTTCAAAGCAACTGTCTTTGATAAAGAAGCCATCAAATGTAACAACCGGTATCTTATTGGATTCAATGAAGAATTAGGAGACAGGCATTTTCTTATATATACTATATCTCTATAGTGCTCAATGTAAATCAGCTTTGGGCTTCCCCATCCTAATACACAGATATATATGGTGAGTGATATTACTGAATTCCATATAACTTTTATAGTCCTTATAAATAATGATTTTAAAGTCATTTGTGAAATGTCCTTTTGTTTGCAAAAGACTCGAACTCATGAAATAATCACTTTAAAAAAATACAGTTGATCCTCATTATTCACTTATGAGTTTACCTACTCACTAAAATCTGTTTGTATTAGAATACATTTGCAGTTATTCACTGATGTTATGTGTACTGGTGAAAAATCCTAGTCACCAAAACAGCCAGGTCCCCAGCTGAGGCTGTAGAGGATGCTCCTCCACCTGTTTCAAATCACACCGTAGACCAGTGTCCTTTTCATGGTTAATTTAAGGCCACATTTTCATCCTTTTTATTATTGACTTCGCTATATAAAATGGCCCCAGTATAGTACTGGAATGCTGTCTAGAGTTATTAAATGTGAGAAATCTGCGATGTGCCTTACAGAAGAAAAAAAATACGGGAAGCAAAGGAGATATGCCTCATTCAGGCACAAGGAAGAGTGTTGTCGACTGTGAATTCAATGTCAACAAATCAATGACACATGTAAAATGTAAAATAATGTGTCTTCAGATGAAACATGACTATATATTTAATCACTTGGTGGAAATCCTGTTCCAGTGGCGTATTCCTCCTAGGAGGCCTAAGTGTTCAGCCAACTCAGTTTTCATGGTGACTTTATAGAACATAGCTATTGAGAGTAACAAGAATTGACTCGACCTTGTTTTCTAATTTTGTTATGAAATGGGATTCAATCTATTGGTTAAGTTTACGCCCCTTCCATTATTTTAAAAAGGTCATTTGCATAAGTATCAAAAGTTACTCTACCAATTTGAAGATAACGACAGTTCTTACTAATTTCAACTAACAAGTACAAAACTTGGCTACGAAATTTGGGGCAAGTCCCAATTCTATTATCATTAATATAATCAATCTATGAGAGACCAGTTGGCTTGTCATCATTTTGTAAGAACCATTAGACCTCTGACCTAATGTAAATGTTGACATATCTTCTTTAGAAAAAGTTCTTAAGTGAATCCACCAAATCATTCTATTATTTATAATATTTTTACTTACTAACTTACCTGCCTATAAGAAAAAGGCTATTTACCTGTTACTTTAGGAACTAAAATGAGTCATATTTATATGGAAAATATTGATGTTAAAAGATGTTCTGGAAAACATGCCACCAACATGTTATGTAAAATCTGGAAAGAGGCTCTTCCTTATAGTGGCCATTCTCAGAGAACAGAATATTCTGTTGAACTTCTGAAAGCATTTGGCTACCACTAGTGTTACCGATGCTACTGTAAAGCAAATTCTTTGAGACATTCTTAACAACGAGGAAGACAAGACAGGACTCAACAAAAGAGCCTTCTTGCCTTCTGTTGGATGTGCTCTGAATGGCTACACAGCTCTTAACTATTTGAACAGTCCCGTAGACATCCTTCGTATTAAGCATGAGAAAAACCCAGAAAAAAACAGTCCAAGAATATACCATTTCTATTAGCTTTGAAGCCATATGTCTGCAATTTAATTTTACAATACTGAACACTAGAAAATTTGTGTTTCAGAGATACAGAATTGAAGTACTGTCCCCATGAGCCACTAGAAACAAAATTACTTTGGGGAGAAACTAAATCACCATTGCTATGAAATAGCATATCTAAAGAATTATTTGAACATCTTTGTAATGCCTTCTAGACTTAGGGTATCTTAGACCATTTTCTGTGAAGGTGGGGGCATTGTCTATATAGTTTACCACTGTTTCCTTTTTGTATAGCATAGCATTTGGCAATTAGTTGCCTGATATATTTTTTTAACAAGTCTTTGGGGGGAAAATAAGATATATCTTTAAAAAAGTATTGAGTTCTGCAAATAGCCTTTTTTATTTTTCATACATATACTTTTATTGGTGCATTGTAGTCTCACATCATAATATATTTCAGAGTGTTGGAGACAGACATGCACAGGGCTTCCCCCTGGCTCCCTCCCATTCCCTCCCCTTCCCCATACATGACATTGAGATTGGCATTGGTAATTTCACATAAGTACATAATGTCATTGGAAGTGTTTCCTTCATTAATTCTCCCTCCCAACCCGCTACCACCACACAATATCTTTTTGACCTTGAACTAAAAGGAGTCTTTGCATATGTGACCTTGAGCTGTCAGTCATTATGATGCATGCCAGCACTTGCAAATTGGGTTTCCTAGCTGGCCCACCAGATGTGGTTTTATTTATTATTTCATATGTTTTACCTGCAATTTCGAGAGTAGGCTCAAGGTTAATGGACATTCTAATCTTAAAAGAAATCTTGCCAGCCAGGCATGGTGACGCATGCCTGTAATCCCAGTACTTAGGATGCTGAGACAGGAGGATCCTGGGTTGGAGGTCAGCCTCAGCAACTTAGTGAGGCCCTCAGCAACTTAGTGAGACACTGTTTCAAAATTTAAAATAAAGAAAATAAATAGGACTGGGGATGTAGCTCAGAGAGCTCAGTGGTAGAATGTCCCTGGGTTCAATCCCCAATAACACACACACACACACACACTTCCCATTGGCACAAGAACTTGAACACTCAGTAATTCATTATGAAAGCTTTCTTACTTGGTTAAGTGTTTTATTTTAAAGCTGCTAGGCTCAATATTTACTAACCCGTGACCACCACTAGGGATAAACAAACAGTAAACCCAGTCAATCCCTATAATACTATAATTTTGGATAGAATATTATTAATGATGAGCTCCAGTCCTCTGCCTAGCCTGCATAATCAAGGGAAAGGGTGGGGTATCATACTAAGGTTCTTGGGGAAGGATTGAACATAGGAGTTAACGAGGGGCCTACAGCTGGGAAGAAGATTGCGAGCAACTAAAGAGGGAAGGCTGATGGTTGACAACAAGGTCCAGTCTTCTCCTGAGTCTCCAGGGACCAAGGTAAATAAAGGCAGCACCACCAGCGAGGGTGTCTCTGGAGTTGTCGGCATGTCCTGGTAGTCCCAGCCTGTCACGAGACTCAGAATCATCCCCATCAATGGATAAGCCACAGCTCACAAACTCCAGGTAGCATCAAACTAAAACAGGGACTTCTAAGAATACGATCCAATTAGCCGGACACCTAGAACTTTCTTTTGTCTAGCTCCACAGGCTCACCCTAGTAGCACCCTCAGCATTTCATGCTTTTCCTCCTACTTAACCACAGCATAGTGGGCTTTTCTGGCATGCATGCTACATCATTGACAGTTAGATGCCACTGATTAAAGATTAAAGATTATATGATTTTAAAAACCCTTAAAAAAGAAACCGGATAAACCACAAAATGCCATCAATTGTCATGTGAATCCCAATTTCACAGATATTAAAATGTGAAGAAAAGAATCAAAACACTGCCTGGGAATCCCTGAAAATCAGTCATTTAGATTGAAATTAAAAACAGAGGCATCTACATAAAATATGATAATTCTCTCTTATCTCTTTTTATGGTTGCAAACCAAGGATTAATTTACCTGTCATTTTAATCACAAACTCTGACTAGAATTTTCTTTCCAAGATTTTGAGACCTTTAGACAGCTATAGCAAATAATGCTATTATACCTTTTTTTTTTTTTTTTCTGTTTCCCTTTAAGCTTTTTCTCAGCTCCTGTAGGCTTTCTCAGCCTTCCGGTCTTAGTTTTGTTGGTATCGTAGTAACTTCTCTATTCCTATATAAGGGAAAACTTCTCTGTCTGATGGGAATGCTTTAGCAAAAGCCAAAAAGGAGAACTCTTGTGATGACATAGGGTGGAAACAGCATTATATCTTTCCTCCATGCACTTGTCTCACACATAAAGAAGTTCATTTTCTCTGTTCCCTGGCTATTTTTGCTACTGCTAAAGGGATAAATCCCATGTCTCATTTGCTTGATTCCTAAAAAACCCTCTTGAAGATGTCAAGATGACTTTTCTTAAAGATTTTTTTATGAGTGCATAGACACAAAGGTTGGATTCATTCTTACATACTAAAATATGCAAATAACATAATTTGGCTATGGTGACTTTTAGTGATACTTGTCTCATCCTGATGCTGGACTGGTAGTTTTTTTGTTTGTTTGTTTGTTTGTTTGTTTGTTTGTTTGTTTTGGGGTAGGTACTAGGGATCAAACTCAGGGGTATTCTACTTCTGAGATATACCCCCAGCCCTTTTTTTTTTTTTGTGGTACCAGGGATTGAACCCAGGGGCATTCTACCTCCTAGCTACACCCCCAGCCCTATTTTTTTTATTCTTTATTTGGAAACAGGGTCTCACTAAGTTGCGGAGGGCCTCACTGAGTAGCTGAAGCTGGCCACGAACCCGGATCCTCCGGTCTCAGCCTCCCAAGTACTGGGATTACAAGTGTGTGCCACCACGCCCGGCTCTTATTTTTGTTTTGAAACAGGGTCTCACTAGGTTGCTGAGAGTCTCACTATGTTGCTGAGGCTGACCTTCAACCTGGGATCCTTCTGTCTCACCCTCCCAAGTACTGGGATTACAGTGGATTGGTAGTTTTGACAAGAAAGGCTTCCAGGTTTCAGCTGTCTCTAATTGTTCCTAGGTCCCTGACCATACTTGGGTTCAGGTATGGGGTTTCCCCCACGACACTGGAAATGTCTCTTAGGATTCTCGATAATCATTTTGCTTCCTTTGCTCATTGCTATGACCAGTCAAGAGCTAAAACATTTTCTTTAGAAGGTCAGTTGAGTCTAGCTCATAGTTTTCAAAAGGAAATTCTGCTATTTAAACTGGGAACCATAGCCATGTGTAATGGCACACACCTGAAATTCCAGTACTTAGGAGGCTGAGACAGGAGGATCCCAGGTTCAAGGCAAGTGCATGGTAACTTAGTGAGACCCGTTTCAAAATAAAAAAATAAATAAAATAAAAATAGGTCTATGTGGGGGATAAGTCAGAAGTAGAATGTCCTTGGGTTCAATCCCTATTACTACAAAAAAAAAGGAGGAATCATAAAAATAAAGAATACCCTCAAATTCCAGGGGTGTAGCTCAGAGGTAGAATGCCTCTGAGTTCAATCCCCAGTACCAAAAATTAATTAATTAATAAATAAATTATTTTTTTCAATTTTTAATTTTTATTTTTGGAGCATATTGTACACATAATTTTGTATTATGGTTTGTCCACTAAAGGTTGTATTTTCTAAGTAGAAACACTAGAAAATAAATATAAGCAATGTTAAGTGAGAGTTCACTTTAAAAGCAATACCTAAATGTTTATAACACATAACTTTCAAGCCCCTGTTATATACATTACCTTTTAAGTCATATTTTTCATTGGATATTTAGTCATAAACAGCTAACATTTGTAAGTACTATTAAAATTGGTTGCGAGAAATAAACGCTTTAAAGTGGATATCAAAAAAAGTATATTATTTTTTCCTTTGGCTTTCTGAACTCAGCTTGTGCTAATCCAGAACACAAGTGCTCACTAAAATATGTATTTACTACAAGTTTTATAAAGTGTTGTTTGTAAATCCAATCATAGAAGGCTGAAAATCCTTGTAATGATTCCTTTGTAATTCATGTAGTTATCATACATCATGTGTCAAGGTAGGCCTTAGATAAAGGAGAAATGGTATTCTAAACCCTTATCATTTCAATTTTCCAGGAATTTTACCCTATATCTGTTCGTATAAATGTTATTGCCTCAAACTTTTTGATCCCCATTCACATTCAGTGTAAAAATAGTTTCAAAGGTGATAGGACAATTCTGCCAGCCCATCCTCCCATTGGTTTTGTTATAATCAATGATTCTCTGTTCCTCAGCCAAGACCAAGTATTTCAGCCTAGGAGGCCTCTGTGAAGTAATGGTGCATACTCATTAATAGGTATACTGTAATCAGTAGCTCTATAATTATTACCTCTTGACATAACCTATCATAATCATTAACAATTATTAATATCAACTGTCTAGCTCCTAAGTCAACCAATCTATCTCAATAAACCCTTGATACTTGCTAAAAAGAAAGATACTTGCCGGCATGGTGGTGCACGCTTGTAATCCCAGTACTTTGGGAGGCGGAGACTGGAGGATCCAGGTTCGGGGCCAGCCTCAGCTCTCTCTCTCTCTCTCTCCCTGTCTCTCTCTCTCTCTACCTAGTGAGGCCCTC
>PVJS01021417.1:0-31522 GCA_004027185.1 Glis glis
CCCCTTTAAGTCTCCTCTCCACCAATTATTTGCCTGTGGTGACATCAGTGGAAAATGTGAGGAGATGGCAGCAGAGGCGAAACCTTAGCTTTCCCTGGGAGGCCAGAAAGGCCTGTTTTTAATGCTTGGGTTGGTCCTTGATTTCCCCAGCTTGTTTGTGCCATGTAATGCTTTCGGCACAGTGGAAGCAGGATGCCCGGGTGACTGGAGGCCACCGAGGGCCTGGGTCCTTGTGCCCACTGGACAGATGCTTCACCATCTGGCCTCCTTTCGTAGCCAGGACCATGGTGGAACCAGTGGCAAGGAGGGCTCCTAGGGGAGAAAACCCTCATGGTGGGGCTTCCTTCTCACCCTGCGCGAAAGTTGCAGAATCGAAAGCTGAGTGTCGGAGGTTGGTCACGTCACCCTCCTTCCCCTGCTCCAATACTCCTGTCCCTCTCCTGTCCTCTCTCCAGAGGCCTCAGGGCTGTCTGCAGGGTCTGGATTTTCTTGCCAATTTGGATGCCTTGAAAGGAACATTGTTCAGAGTAGAGACTGGAGGAAGGTGCTAATCTTCCTCTGCTTATCAAATTGAGCAAAAAATGTTGACATCCCACTTTCCCAAGTGCTGGCTCAGCTCTTTTGTGTTCCACTGGGAGAGAGGAACCAGCTGTGTGTGTCTAGCATGGGAGAAAAACTCAACCCTGACTCCCCAGCCCTTTACACCTGGCCCAGGGGCAGAGCAGGGACTGTGGGTATCTTGGCAGCTTCTTCATCCCCGGTGGTATGGCCCTGCTAGATCCAGGAGAAGCATCCCAGCAGCCCATTTATTGCTTCCGCCACAGCTACTGCTTAAACTCTCAGGGAAAAAAAAATAATGGTGCTGAGAAGTTACTGCTTTAAATGTAGAGAGAGCGCTTCATTTTCTCACGCTGAAAGACGTATTTGGGATCATCTGGTTTTCCAAGCAGATGCCCAGTTTATCTCACTTGAAATCAACTCTTCCTGACTGGACCTTTTCTGGATGAATTAATTGAGCGTGGCTAAAACCCAAATGCTCTCTCGATTAGGAGCTCTGCAGAGGGGCACCGGGTCAGGGATGTCAGCCTGCGGGGAGGATGGCGACTTGTTTACGTCTATTCTCCTAACAGAAGGAACAGGCAGGCGCAGCCCGCTGGAAATAATTTTGAATAATCTCACTCTATTACGCGAAGCGAAATTGAGTCTGCTCAAGCTACCCCAGTGATCCGACATCTCAGCGAAACGGGGAAACTAATATCCAATTCATGCAGCATAAAATAAGTGACATAAGGAAAAGCAGGACGAAGCCGGGTGAAATCTGGAAGTTTTTAGTTTTCAATTTGTATGGCTTGTCTTCTATTATTGGATCAGGTCGCTAATGTGGCTCACCCGGGGGGAAGGGGTTTCATTAAGCCGCTGGTCATTAGTGGTGGTGGGCGTGTGAGTGTGCGTGTGTGTATGTGCGTGTGTGTGTGTGTGTGTATGTGTGTGTGTGTGTGTGTGTGTGTGTGTGTCTGTGTGTGTCTGTGTGGTGGCTACTGATGCCTGACATTGATAGCAGATATGCACCACCCTGCATAAATGGAACCTAGAAAGAGCATTTGTCTAAGAAGTGGAAGTCAAGCCCTGACTTATCCACTGGAGTTCTCCTGACTGAGGGGGCAGATGGCCTAGAATTTAGAGCTGACCCCTTGGAAAACGCTCCCAGTGTGAGGGAAAGGGCTCATTAGCTTCGCTCACCCCCCAGCCCTGACGAGGTCTGTGCTCCCGGGAACGTGCTGTCTGCTAAGGACTGTCATCCCACCCAGCCAGGAGGAAACCTAATATCTCTCTTAACTCTTTCCTCCATCATAGCCCTCACACCTTCCCAGTTGCTCAGTAATTGGTTCTGGTTTCAAATTCTCTATTGTGTCCATTTTCTCCTCTCCATCCAGGCATGAGTCCCATTTTTCTAGTAGTCTGAATTGCTCTTTATCTTGCCTATATCTTCCTGCTTTCAACCATTTTCTTTCTGACTACTAAATCATCTGGATGTATCACTCTGCTCAAAAACAATCAATGGCTCCCTATTGCCCAGTAAATAAAATCCATAGCCCCCCCTCCCATGCTGATCATTCAAAACTCTCCACAGTTTGGCTCCAGGTTTTCTTTCTCAATCAGTCTCATATTCTTCTTCACTCATCCCGAGATGCAGCCAGGTAGAAATAACTTCTATTTTCTTTTCTCTTCTCCTTCCTTCCTTTTTGGTATAGGGGATTGAACACAGGGGTATTTTATCTCTGAGCTACATGCCAGCCCTATTTTATATTTTTTATTTTGGAACAGGGTCTCACTAAGTTGCTGAAGACCTTGCTAAGTTGCTGAGGCTGGTTTCGAACATGCAATCCTCCCATCTCAGCCTCCCAAGTACTGGGATTGCAGGTATGCACCACCATGCCCAGCAACTTTTATTTTCTTGCTCACATAGTTTTCTCTGTACAGGGTGCCCTGTCCTGCCTCCTTGCCCATCTCTGTGTGTACAGATCTCACCCATCCTTCAAGATCTAGTCTAGAGTCTTCCAGGAAGACGTCCTCAATCCTCTGGTTGGAGGTACCCTCCCCCTCATAGCTCAGGGCAGTACATCAGGTCCTAAGCTCTGCACATGGGCAATGGAGTCTAGCGTGCCAATCAGAGTCCTGGGGTGGGATCAAGTACACTTTAATTCTCTGGGCCTCTGTTTTTCTTCTGTAGAACTGGGCTAATTGTAGTATTTATGTGTCAGAGAATCCCAGGATTCAAGGGAAAAAGTGTGACGTGCTTAGCATGGCGCTGCCTGCCTGGCAAGAGTTCAACAGATACTCTTTTTGCTTAGTTACTGTTCTCCTCTGCAGAAGTGCAGATGTGTAAAGGAAAGACCTATAGTTCAACTCAGCATTTACTTAACATCGTTTATTGTCTTATCTTTTGCTGGGATTGGAGAGTCAACAGAGATAAATAAAACGTAAGACTTGCAATCAGAAAGCTCAGGGTCAAGGATGGAGGAGATGAGCAGGGAGGAAGAACCTGGGGCGGGCTGGGTTAAGGGAAGTGGGCACAAGTGAGCTGGCTGAGCTCTCCACGTTCTGGATCCAGGTCCTGGGGTTGGAACTCAGCCTGGTCACCTCCTAGATGTGTGACCTTGATGCAGTTACTTAACCTGTCTGTGCTTTAGTTTCCTCACCTGTAAAATGAGGCTAGTAAATAGTTCCTACCTCAGGGGGCAGGTGTAAGTGTTTCTTGCCTGGGGAACCAACTCACACCTAAAACACCGTCTACGTTGTAAGAGTCAGTGATGGTTAGTTAGCATCTTGGAACTCTGAGCTCTGATTGATGCTCTGGGAGATTTCTTTCTCTGCCGGAGTGATGAGGATAAAGACATAGGGTTCAGAGAAGCCACCATCAGAGGGGACAGTGGCTTCTCCACTGCCTCTTTGGCAATGCATTTTGAAGTAGGTTTGGCCTTCCCCTTGCCCCGCTCAGAGGCCCTCCTCTTTGGGAACACATGCCCCTCCAGCCTGCTACTTCGATGGTGTCCCCTCCCTGGGGCTAGGTGTGGACCCGGCATGTGCCTGACCAGAGTCCTTTGCTCATAGTCTTAAAGTACCCTAGAGCCAAAGCATCTGCTTCTGCCCTCCTGGGCTTCTGTCCAAAGACATTCCATCCCAAGCACGCCTCCCCCACCCCTTCATGACACGTGGACAGAGATCTGATAGGACCCGTGCTGCAACTCCGCCTCCACTCCGGTCCCTGCTTTTGTGGCCTTGGCACTCAGCCCCTGTGAGGCACGGGAACCCCTCTGCATTCTGCAGCGTGGCTCCCCACCCCCTTCCCAGATCCCAGGTCACCTGTGCCAGGTAGAGGAGGGCCCATGGATCAAGGCTCAGGGAGCTTTTGCCCTGGTGGTGCTGGGTCCTTCCTGCTCTGGGGCGACAGCCAGGGACATCCCTGGACAGCCGGGTCCGAGGTGTCCTTTGACAAAGCAGAGCACATCCTCCCTGGTAAGAGTCTGCACTCAGGTCAGTCAGGGCAGGACTGGCCGCAGAAAGAGCAGGGCCTGAAAATCCAGGAGACAATGTGTGGTGAGTGTCTGGGGTGGAGAATCGGGAGATAAAATGGAGGATCAGGCAAAAGCAATCTTTTAAATAACAACTCCCAGCAATCTTTTAAATAACAACTCCTGAGCATGGTGGTGCTCATGCTTGTAATCCCAGTAATTGGGAGGCTGAGACAGGAGGATCCCAGCCTCAGCAACTTAGTGAGACCCTGTTTCAAAATAAAAAATAAAATAGGGCTGGGGGTGTAGCTCAGAGGTAGAACACCCCTGGGTTCAATCCCCAGTGCCACAATAAATAAATAAATAAATAAATAATAAATAACTCTCACAAGTGCCGGAAGGGAAGAACCATTTTTATCCCAGGAAAGGCAGCCTTTGCTAGAGTGGAATGGGTTCAGGGCTCTGTGTGGAGTGCATGCCTGTACGTGTGTCTGTGTGCATGCTTGCATATATGTGTGTGTTCCTCGTGGAGGGAGAGGTGAAACACAGTGAAGTTATCCTGAAGTCAGTGCATAGTCACACATCTCTGGTTTCTCAAGCTTTCCTGCACTCAGTAAGGGAAACCTCAGGGTACGTGGTTATGCACGGGGAAAAGGCCGGTCTCAGAACCCAGTCCCCACACATCTCCAACAGAGGCCCACAAGATTCGCTGATACTTGCTGGAGGTGGGGAGGGTGGACTTGGGCTCTGCACTTAGCCTTGGGTGCTGACCCACTCTCTGGGCCTCTCTTGCTTGCATGAAGAGAGTCTGACCCATCACTGCTGCCCCACTGAGATCAGTATGGATTTTCTCCCTCTAGTGTCTCAACTCAGTTTTTAGTCTTCCCTAAGAGGGTCTTTGCTCTTCTCACACATACCTGTTTGACTTGAGGGTCTTGGGGCTGAGAGATTAGAAGACCCTTGAGGGAAATCTACCAGCATCCCAGTTCAAAGCCCGCAGGCCCCCAGATTCTCTCCATCACAGCACAATCCCCATCTCCTGGGTAACCCTGGCAAGGGCAGCCTGGATTTGGCCATAACTGGATGGGAGCTGCCTCAAGGACTGGCAGTGCCCACCAGCAGGGCAGTCCCAGCCAGCTGTGTCCACAGAGCAAGCATCTGCCTGAGCTGGGCAGGACTCTCGCCCCCTGTGGGGCAGGGTGACGTGTAGGTGTCCAGGATGCGATCAGGCCACCTAAGGCAAAGCCCAGTTCTGACCTTTCCTGAGCAGGTGACTTTGCCCAAATCACTGAATCCTTCTAAGCTCCATTTGCCTTAATTACAAAAGGGGAAAAATAAAATACCTTCCTTGCAGGATTGTCGTGGGAGTTAGAGATGACGCACGCAAAGTGAATGGCCTGGTGCCTGGTGGGTCAGAACAGTGATAACAGCAGCTTCCGTTTACTTAGTTGCCTGCCAAGCGCCAGACACTGCAGCGAGTTCTTGACATATTTCAGCAGGGCTGGTTTTCAGAGACCACATGCTGGGTGAATTAAATACATATAATGCTCTGTGTGTTTTCCTGTAACCTGCTTTCTTTTATTAATTAACTAGCTGTGTATGAAACCTTATTTCAAGCCCCCATTCTGCATGATGGCAGATCCCTGGGTCTGGTCTCACCAGGGAGTCTCAGTTGTCCCAGGGTGTTCTAAGATGCTTTGGGTTGCAGTTCAGTAAGTTTAAACCTTTTCCCTTTCTTTCCTTCCCCTTGGAGTGGCAGTTATATTCTAGGGTTGAAAAGTATCTTGGCATGTGTGGTCAGGGAAAGGCTGAGACTCTGGTCCCAGGTCATTGTTTTTCTAATGATGGTGGCTGGGGAGATGTGACTCCTGGTCTTTGGGGACTGGAATCCTTCCCTTAGGCATGCAGGCACTGCTGTGTCCTACCTGCTCCTTGGCTGGGTGGTCTGTGCTGCTTGCTTCAGTGGTGAATTTCTCTCTGAGTTCTATCACTATTCTATGGAGTGCAGGGAAACTAACCACCTTACAGTGCATGCTGGAGCCACTGAAACTCATGGGTGCCCAGGGACTCTGCCTCTGGAGCTCCATGAAGCTATCTCTGCTACCTTTTCCTGGCCCTCAGTTAGCTGCCACCCCAGACGGCCAAATGATGTTGATGGGCCTTTTCCTTTTGTATCCATAGCCGTCCTGACCACTCTCCCTTCTGCACAGGCACATGGGTGAGTGGGGTGGGGCAGAACGAAAGGGCAGCTTCTCAGAGAATCCTCTGCTGCTTTCTCTCTGACGCTTTCTCCCTTCCTCCCTACCTTGGAGAATTTTACGGAGGTGGCTGGCAAGACAGGAAAATCTGGTTCTTCTTGATCACACGCTCGCCTAGATATTTCGGTCTTGCTTCTAGACTGAGAGCATTGAACTTGAAAGCCAAGTATGTGATGTCTTTGTTCCCTGGTTCTACCATGACAGCTTTCATAAAGTAGCAGGAGAATCAGTGTAACTGCCCCGGTGGGGAAGGGTTGAGATAGCAGCATCAAATGCAAGGTGGATGAGTAGGGCGACTATCACCATCTCCCTGCACAAGCACTATGGTATTTAATCCTTCAAACAATCCTATAGTGCAGTTTTTATTAGGAACCCCATTTTACAGATGATGAGCTATGGCACAGAGAAGTGACATGGGTGATCCAATTAATTTAGCCACCAAATATTAGTAGAATGCCCATTATGTGCTGGGTACTGTTCTGGAGTTTGGAAAACATAGCAGTGAACAAAACAGATAAAACCTCTGTTCTCGTGGGGCTTGCTTATATCCAAGTGGCATGGGGACAGTTGGGAATCAACAGCAAGGAAAAAGACCAGCAGGTAAACCAAATCACTTAACCCATGGTGATGTAGGGATGCAGATAAATCATGGAAAAGGGTACCAGATGAAAAGAGGATGTGGCTTTTTTTTTTTTTTCATATTGGGGACTGGACCCAGGGGCATTCTACTTTCGAGTTACAGGGTCTCACTAAGTTGCAGAGGCTGGCCTTGAGCCTGTGATCCTCCTGTCTCAACCTCCCAAGCCCTGGGATTGTAGGCGTGTACCACCACATCCGCTAGGATGTGGCTTTAAACAGTATGCCTCACCCAGATGAATCAGAGTGAAGAATCCCACAAGGGAGTGAAGGGAACCCCGGGGAGAGGGCAGAGCAGAAACCATGGGCTGGAAATGTGTTTGGTTGAGTAACTAAAAGTCAGGATTTGACTCCAGTTAGCCTGACTGTAGAGCCTACATGCTTCACTATATCCCACAGGGCTCATATTATGACAGTCACTATTGCTATTATTATTTCTCCACCATGGTTTGACATCTAATACCCGTCCCCTTTACAAGTCTTAGTAGGTAGTTGAAAATGCCAGATCTCCTTCCCAGCTCTCCCTGTAACTATGGAATGGACATATGCCCAGGGCGCAACCAGCAGAAACACCACCTGGGCTGAGTCAGGAGCTCGTGCTGCAAGGGGTGAGGACCCAGAGGAAGAGTTCCTTGTGGCTCTGGTGGCTGAAGAGTGGGCATCCCTGGTGGCTATGGTGGGAGTGGTGCTAGACATTGTCCATGACTAGTTATGTTGTGAGTGTGTATCCATCAACATTCTTGCAGCCAGAATCTAAAGATCTGACCACATAACTTAGAGGAAAAAAGATTTATTTTCTTACAGTTTCGGGCTCATTCCATGTGAGGCCAGGGACCGTGGGTCTCAGGACATGGCGGCAGGAAGCAGAGAAAGGAAGAGCACATGGGCTGTGCTCACATCAGGGAGGTCAGAAGCAAGAGAGAGAGAGCAGGGGGAGGAGGAACCATATATATAATCCCCAGGGCCGCACCCCCAGGGACCACCTCCTCCAGCCACACCCTATTGGCCTACCAGGTACCACCCAGGTAAATCCATTACAATAGATTTATTTGCTTCTGGGATACAACCCTCATGACTCAATTATATCAGCTCTAAACATTAATAAATGAGCTCTTTAGGGGACATTTTATATGTAACTATAACAGAGTGTGAGTGGCAAGGTCTGGGCTAGGGGAGGCAGGGCTGGCACGTGTCCTAGACCAGTTGCATGGTGTGACCTTGGGTGTTGGCGGCTGGACTGCCCAGCCCTGAGCCAGTTTCCCGAGACTTTGCGGCCATTCCTTGAACTAGCTATCATCCATCTGTTTTCTCCTTCAAAAGTAACATAGATTTTATTTTTAGTTCAATAAAAAAAAAGACTAGATGACAGAAACATATCCTTTTTCATTCTTCTACCCTACCCTCCCCCCCGAATTTAGAGTTTGCAATTTTTATAAGGTTTGCATGATGATAAATAAAAAATAGAATGTTATTAAAATTGAAGTGAATTTCCTTTTGGGCTGTGGAAAATAATGAAAAAGCTATTTCATCTGTTTTCTTTCCTATTTCAAAATATAAAATGGAAGATGAGGCCACTTGCTGTTCTGACATCGTCAGGCATGTCTCAAACGCCCTCAGCGGTTCTCACGTTACTCTAACAAGGTCTCTGAGCAGAAGAAAGAAATGGTGACTATTCCTCTCCTCTGCTTTGTCTTCTGAGAGCAGCAAAAAGAACAATATCTTCATGGAACATTTCACTTCACCTGCAAAACCATCTTTTTTTCACCCTAAAAATACATTTACTAAAATGAACTAATTTCAGTAGGAAAAAATTAACACACCTTCTTCAGATATATTGTCTTCTAAAGATTATCATACCTTAAGTAAAACTATAACCCAGCTCCTAAGCCTTTTATCTGATCCTGTATTTCCCCCTTTTAAATGTTTTTTTAATTTATGGACAAAATTTGAAGAATTTATATTAATTATGAACAAAATTTGAATTGTATAGATTTAGAAATCTTAAGCCCAAGATCATTCTTGTCCCAGTGATGGCCACTGTTGAGATGTAACTCCTGGCCTGATGAGGCTCAATTATAACAATTATGATCAGTTAATTAGTTAATTATGGAATGAAATCTGAATTCAATTCCTTCCTTCCTTCCTTCCTTCCTTCCTTCCTTCCTTCCTTCCTCCTTTCTTTTTTGGTACTGGAGGTTGAACCCAGAGGCATTCTGTCTCTAAGCTACACCCCCAGCCCTATTTTACTTTTTATTTTGAAACGGGGTCTCATTAAGTTGCTGAGGGTCTCCCTAAATTGCTGAGGCTGGCCTGGAACCTGCAATCCTCTTGTCTCAGTCTCTCAAATTTTGGGATTACAGGTGTGTGCCACCACACCTAGCTTAGATAGCTAAATATATCAAACAGAAGTTCCTTGTCCCCATCTCCCCATTTCCCCCTGTCCAGAGGAAACCATTTCACCCTAAAAAGTTAATCATTCTGATACTTACCCCCATACCTCTCAGTAATACACTCAAGATTGCTACTTTTTGAGTGTTGACTTAGGTATTATCTGTAGACTTCCCACGAGGGAAGATGAGAATTTAGCTTTTTGCTCCCCCTGACCCAACCCACACTCTTCCCATACCCCACACCTTTCTAATTATAGTAAAATAATATTGTAATTTTGAGAGATAAATATTCAGTGTTTATATTATTATCCCTATGTCATGATTTTTGCAGGTGATTCACTTAGCAATTGATTGTTTTTCCTTTCCCTCACAACATTTAGTTTTTCCTAGAGTTAATGTTTGTCATTTTTCCCACTTGCTTATTATTGCATACACAAATCAGTAATTAAATTACAAACCCCTTGCCAAACATCGAAACTCCCTCCCAGACTCGTTGTATTGGTCAGGGTTCACTAGAGTAACAAAACTCACAGGATGTGTGCATGGTAAAGGGGATTCATCAAATCAGCTTACAGTTCAAAGCAGTGTAGTCCCAAGCGGCCAACTGCAAGCAGAGAGCCGAAGGAACCAGCAGCTGGAGTCCAAGAATAGAGCTGGAGTCTCAGAATAGGAGCGGCCAATAATGCAGTCCCAGTCCAAGATGGAAAGGCCAGGAAACTCTCTGGAGAAAGGATGGTGAAGGTCCCATTCGAAGAGCAGAAGGGCGGAAGGCTGATATCCCAGGCAAGACCAGGTGAGCTTTTCTTAAGAAAAGAAGCTTCATGCAGCTTTCTCATTCTTTTTAGTCCCGCACCTATCAAAACAGTGCTGCCCACTTGCAGGACAGGACTTCCCCTTCATCTGTCATTACATAAGCCAATCATTTTGTCAACACACCCAAAGTCACATAATCTTAGGTATATCATAACCCAGTCAAGTTGACAATCCAGATTAACCACCACATTCATTTATAGGAGGGTTTCTAGCAATTTCTCTCCAGTAGGCTCCTGACTTCCTTCGATTGCCCTCTGCCCCATGCACATGAGTCTTCCTGGTGTCCGTTGTCCCCATCATCTTGGAAACCGCTCTCGCCTCTTCCCTTTGATTGTGTCCCACATCGTCATCTTACTCCCATGATTCCCTCGTTTGTTGAAGTGCATCCTCTATCGGCTTCCTAAGAAAGCTGAAAGGAAGGTAATTTTTTGTGTGATATTGCTGATCTAAAATGTTTCTGTTTATCTTCGTACTTTATTAATAGTTTGGGAATATGATGGCATGCCCATTGTCTTCCAACCTCCAGCTTGATAGGGGTCAGAAGCCAGTCTGATTTATGTAATTTTGTGATACTTTTTTCCCCCTCTGGGAACTTGTGGGACTCTTCCCGGTCCTTATTATTTGGAAATTGAACAGTGATATGCCTTGCCGTCGTCCTTACATTTTTTTACCTGGGTGTGTTGACACATGCCTGTAATTCCAGTACTTGGGAGGCTGAGACAGGAGGATCGCAGATTCTAGTCCAGCCTCAGCAACTTAGTGAGACCCTCAGAAACTGTTTCAAAATAAAAAAATAAAAAGGACTGGGAGTTTAGCTCATAGGTAGAATGTCCCTAGGTTCAATCTCTAGTACAACAAACAAACAAACAAACAAACAAACAAAAATAGGCCTTGGAGTATAGCTCAAAGGTAGAATGCCCCTGGGTTCAATCTTCAGTAACACCAAAAAGAAAAAGAAAAAAGAAATTTTTAATCCTATGAACTCTTTTATCAGGCAACTCATGTTCTTCAGTATTGGGAACTTTTTAAAAAAATTATATTTTTGATGATTGCATTGGTTTCATTTCCTCAGATTTCCTAGAAATTCTATTATTTGGTTATTAGATCTCTTGATTTATGTTTCAACTTATTTTATATTTTACTTTCTGATTTTTCCTTTCTGTCTATTTTCTGAGAGACTAAAACATTCTATTGTGTTTTTCATTTTTGTTACATTTTTACTTCCACAATTTCCTTTTTTTCTTTGAATACTCCATTCCCAGTTTTTAATGCATGGTTGTGATATACTCTTTTAAAGTATAACTGATAGGTATTTTAAAAGTTTCCTTTTTGCTGGTCTTCCATGTTCACCATTAAAGAAAACGAGATTATGGGATGCTTTCCTTGGGCATCTGGATGTCTGACAGCCCTTGGTTGTCTGATTATATTTCAGAATGGGGGCCTTCCAAGCTGAAGGGAGCTTTAGGCACACTGTGACATGGGTCAACTGTGAGCTTAATTGTGGGGAGGGGGAATCTGACTGGGTCTTTACTTGGAGAACCCTCCATGTCAGTACTGGAAGGTATTTTCAGCTCTGTTCCTCAGGTTCCCCAGAGAAGACACAATTCATCTTTTTCCTTAAGTCTCATGCAATATATTCTATCTGCCAGCATTCCAGATCAGGGAGAAAAAAAATCTTGAGGTTCAACATTCTGTAAGTAAACTCTTACTAACTCCTATTTTATTACAGTATATGTATCTCAATTATGCTTAGTGTCTTAGTGCAAAAAACCCTTTGTTTTAGAGCAGTACTTCACCTTTACCTGGGAGGCTTGTGAAATCACAGAATGCCAGTCCTACTTCTAAAGTTGTTTCTTCAGTAAGCCAAAGGTGGGACCCAATAATTGGCAGGTCTGACAAATTCCCAGGAAAAGAAAGTCTGGTTGGTGGTCTAGGCCGGTACCGAGAGAATGGAACTACAGTCTTTGAAGGGTGAGAGAATCAGGTGCCTGGCTGTAAGGAATGGAGTGGGATCTAATTGTTATGCACTTCAAACACAACTCACCTGGTATCAGCCCTATCTTCACCCCAGTTTCCAGGGATTATTAGCTGCAGTGAGTTTCTGAACCTTTGGAGAAATCTGTGATATAAATTGGGTTGCTTATGGACTTTTCCCACTGCTGGTTTAAGATTCAGCTTTCTCAAATTTACTAAGGAATTTTTTTCTTATTTAGTTTTTAATTTCCAAAACATGTTGCTATTATCTCTCTCTTGTTCTTTTTATTTTATTTGCTAATGTATGGCACTTAAAATTCTTTCTCTGTCATTTTAGTAAGATTTAGGAAGGGATAAAAGTGTAGTGAATGTACGCTGCCCTTTATCTTTTTTTTTTTTTGTACTGGGGATTAAATTCAGAGGCATTCTACTTTTGAACTATACCCCCAACCCTTTATTTTTTTATTTTGAAACAGGGTCTCATTATGTTTCTGAGGGTCTTGCTAAGTTGCTGAGGCTGGCCTAGAACCTGCAATCCTCCTGTCTGAGCCTCCCCAGTACTGGGATTGTGGTGGCATGTGCCACCACACCTGGCTACCCAGCCCTCTCTCATTAACCACAAGTTCTACTTCCTTCAACGTTAGAGAATTCTATTGTTTTATCAAATGTTACTTCTCTTTCTTCTATGCTTTTTATCAGAAACTCCAATTAGATGTATGTTGGAGCCTCTCAGTCTATCTTCTATGTCTCTTAACTGTTCTTTGCAATAATTAAAGAAACTCATCTCTTTTCCTCTTTCTGCTGAGATCTGGGTGAGTTCCTGGTTATCTTCTAGTTGGCTAATTCTCATTTCACTTGGGTCGGATTCAGAGTTTGTTTATTGAGTATTTCATTTCAATGGCCATGTTGTTCACTTCTAAGAATGTGAATTGGTTCCTTTCACATATACTTCTCATTTATTTCCTGGTTTTGAGGGGTTTCATTATTTCTTGCCCTTTATTTAATGAATTTTTTCTTAAGTTGCTCTCTGAGAATTTTAAATATTGATACTGGAATATCTGGCAGACTGATTTAACAAAGTCAGTTTCATCTGGAGAGGTTACATGCTCTGATTTTGACTTTTGTTAGCTGTCTTAGCTTTTGATCTCATTGTGTCTTATACTTTGGGTCAATAGGATCATTTAAAGTAGGAGGTTTTCTTATTAGCTATTTTTTCCTTCTCTTTCTCGGTGTTTCCTTCTCCTTCTCTGATGGTTTTCATGGTCACTTTTATTGGGCCCTGGGCCCCAGTCAAGAATCAGGTCTCCCATCCCATGGCAATACTTCAGGGCTTGTAGCTATCACACGGGCTGAGCATGGTCGGTCCAGTCTCTTCCTTTTTGTCTATCTCCCCTAGAGAGCATGCATTCTTCCCTCCTTCTCTGTGTCATAACTTTTAGAGGAGCAAATTCTGACCTTACAGGGGAAGCCCTATGGCTGCCTGGCATTATCTGTCAGCTTAACTGCTGGAGTTCAATATTATTGGACACCTAAGAATACAATGGTGTTACCAGTAATGATACTTTAATTTCCATGTGTCTGGCCACTATGTCTGCATTTCAATCTGTACCAAAGTTGGATGGGGGTAGAAAGAATTACGTATTTGTTGCTTTAAGACCTCTAATATTGCTCATGTGTTTACAGTATAAGGATCTCATCAAAACTTAAACTTATAAATCTGATTTTACTGAAAGTAGTTTAATTTCCCAATATACTTTTATCTTAAATCCAATCTGACATTACCTTTTCACTTATGAATTTAGAATGTTAATTTTGGTGTATTACTGAGATATACTTGTATAATATATATTAGACGTATATTATATGTTATGTAATGCATATGCTTTATATTTTATAATATATACACTTGTTTAATATGTCCATGCTTATTTAAATTTGCCCACATGGTTACCAATTTCTTGACTTGTCACTTAAACTCTTGCAACTCAGTTCATTGCAACTAATTCATTCTAAGCTTCATGAAATAGGATGTTTAGTAATTTTTTAAAATGAAGGTCTCCTAGCAATAATTCTCTTAGACTTTGTATATTCAGGAATGTCTCTGTCCTCACTCTTATGGTTAGAAAATGACAATTAGCTGTGTATAGAATTCTAAGTTGTCCATTTTACCTGATGACTTGACTCATGGTGTATTCTTTTTCATTGCATTAGTTTGGAATTGGCTTCATTGTGAGTTACACAATGTAGCTATAAATAAGAAAAGTAATGTTTATTTGTCTCATATAAACATCCTGATGTGTGATATGGGCAGTCCAGGATCAACATGGTGACTCTACTGTTGTCCTCATGGTCCGAGAAGGAGCACCAGCCATCACATCCATTACAAACAGTAGGGGTTTTGAAAGGGTGAAAGAAGAAACATGGCACACCCTGGATACTTTTTGCAGGAAATTCATTGGAAGCTCTATTCGATGCTTCTTATATCCTATTAGTAGAACATAATCATATGGCTGCCCCTAACTGCCAGGGACTTTGATAACTTCTAAGTCCTAAACAAGGGAAGAAAGGAGGATGGAAATTCTTTAGGCAAACAACAACCAGGCTCTGCTATACTCAAAATGAATTACATACACATCTCTAGCTTTATATGTAGGACTCCTATACTACCTGGGTGGGAGAGGGCCCATCCCTTCATAAAGGTTTTAGTCTGGCATCTGCCTGAAGCCCAAGGCATTCCTTGATTGGGACCCATTTTTGTCATTGACATTCATTTCTTATGTTGGGAGGGTACACACCAAACAACATGGACAGCATAAATTCGAACTCCAGATCTGTGTGACATATGAAAGGTATGTATTTTTGGAGAAGATTCTGTTTTTACTCTTACAGCTCAACCAAGATGGATAAGCATCTTTGTACACAGATAATGGATTGGGGGAGTTTTAAAGTCTGTTCTTGGTGTAACTCCCTGAGTGTCCTGGCTTTACGCAGTTCACTTGGTTCAAGCATCAAATCGTGCAGGCCCAAGGTCTGCTCTTTTGTTCCATTATAGGCGTGAAAGCTCAGACTTTTAAGTGAGTGATACTGGCACCCCCATCTCCTTTCCCACCTCACTACCTACATATGAGGGCAGGATTCAGGATCAGCACACAGGAGTGACATTTGCTCTTTATTTTACCCTCTACCATCCCAGAGATACCTCTTACCTGTTTATGAGCTCTGACAAGCATAAGTATATACTTGTTTATAGTTTTTTCTAGTATTTCTAGGTGTTTTGTAGCAGATGATTTCAGATTACCATTCTACCTATTGAAGGATATTTCCCCCAATATCCTTTTTATAAGTTCCTCACATTTTAAATTTTCTTCAATTAAGCCTAAATTACTTTCTTTCTGCTGTTGAACATGAAGAATACTGACTGATACAATGTGTTTGGCATTTGCCCCCTTGGATCTGGGCCCGATTGTTAGTGATCTCTGAGGTCTCTCGTCTTGGTAGAGAGCTCCAGACAGAGAAAGCCAGATGGATGCTCTCGGGCTTCTGATGTGATTACCCCACTGAAGCAATTCATAACTGGACACAGATTCCGTGTTGACCTAGGCTGCTCCCCCATGAACTTGCCACTCCCATATGAAGGTTTTACAAGCCCCAGCACTCTCTCCATCTGAGACCAGAAGCTTGGGGTGGTCAGAAAACCCTACCAAAAACCACACTTATTCCTTAGGATGGAATGAGGTCCATCCCATTGGTACCAACTGCATTGGATAGTCAGAATTAGGCAGCAAGGTTTTGGAGCTTAGGGATGAAAACATATTCATCCCATCAGGGAAGGGCAGATCCCAAACTGCCTACAGTAAGGCGAACCTGGACCATGTGCTTCCCTGTCAGGCCCTGAGTTGCTTTGGGGTCAGCAAGAAAGCACTGGGGTAGAGGAGGACCAAGAAGTCATGTGCCGTGGAGTTGGGGGAGGTAGACTCACCTTCTTTGGGTCCTGGCTGTGTTGCTCACTTGCTAAGTCATTTTGGGTGTCATCTCTTAGCATCCAAATATTTCCTTACTAAGGAACTGGTGATAAGGTCACCATCCATGCCTACCTTATAGTATTGCAAAGACCAGCTACTCCACGAATGTTGTGTCCGCTTGGGAAAGAGATAATGTTACTATTTTAGCTATAAAAATGGAGAAACTGAGGCTGAGAGAGATGAAGTGAGTTCTCCAAGGTCACATTGCCAGTGAATGGCAAAGATGGAACTCAGTTTGGAGGCTTTGGACCCCTGTGTCCATTCTCATTCCCAAATGCCACCACTGTAAAGATGACCAATGAAAGAAGAAGAAAAGGGATAAAATGTTGATGAATACTTCCTCTTGGCCAGCCAATCTATGGACAGATTGTTGTTTATTCCATATGCCACAGTCTCAAGTCAGAGGTTAGTTTTCTTCTGATTATTTTACAGATGACAAAACTGGGGCTCAGACACTGAACATGATTTACCCAAGGCAGCCTAGCGATTTCAAGAGCTTGGAACTGAACCTGGCATTGTCTGATCACCAAGCCTGTGCTCTTTCTCTCTCGCTGTCTTTTTTATAGTACTCTCTAGATATTAGCATGCTCCTCTAAAATCCATATGCATTTACACAAGGTTCAAATCAATTAGTTCACACTTTGCTGTGGAGTCTCCTCTGTGCCAAAGGTGATCAAGGTGCTCTGGGTTTTATGCTTTCAAACCCAATGAGGCCTCTTTCCCTACTTCTTGCATGACAGCCCAGAATTGAGAACCATGGTGCATATGGTGTTTGCAAAATGCTAGTTGTGTATGGGTGTTTAAACTTTAGTTTTGCATCTTTTAATTTATTTATGCAAGCAAGCTGCCTTTCATGAATTTTAATCTGTGCTGTCTTAAAGAAGTGCTTTCCAAATGGGACAGCATTTGTGATCACCACTAAGCCATTCTAACTGCTTGCAAGCCTGGGGAGAGAGGCAGTGGAGAATATTAGCAAGCTCTGCACTGTCCCTGTGTCATCTCAGGCATTGTGGCGTAAAATACGCTTCGTGTCTAGGAGAAAAAAAAAACAACAAAAACAACTGTGACTCGGGTCTTTGGTTATTTTTAATGCCGAGCAGCAGAACCACAGGGAATATTATGAGTTCCAAGATTTCTGACAGGAGGGACTCGCCGCTGAAGTGCTTTCTTCAGGAGAGAGACACACACACACACTGCTACAAGTCTTTATTCATTTATTTATCATGCTTCAGTTCCTAAAAAAGAAAACACTCCTCCTGTGCAGGGGAAATTGCTTCAATGGATAGATTGCATTTAAATAATTTAAGTATAAAATTACTCGAACAGGCCGACCGATATTTCGAAAAACGAAACAGTCACAATCACTTAAGAGCACTGGCAAAGTTCGTGAGTTGGTGTGCAGATGAGGGGCCAGAAGAGCTGCTGTCTGATGGGGAGGGGGCTCTATCCTGTCCCACTGGTGGCCCTTGGGGAAGCAGATTTCTGGTCAGGTCCTGCAAGGAGAGGATGGATGGGTCTTCCAGACCCCAGAGCCTTGAAATCGAGGAAAACCATTCACAACTTTTGGGTTTTAGTCATCATCTGAGCTGCTAAAGGAAGCAGAGGAGACACTAGATCTGTGTTCAGAGGCTGCTTTCTGCCTTGCCCCTACCTGCCCACTGCCCAGTCTCCTGGTCCTGGAGTTTCTTGTCTGTGTATAGCATGAGAATGCAGAACTGACATGGCGCCTGGCATGTAATGGCCCATTGAGTTGTGTCTACAGCATGCCCTTTCATGTACCTGGGAGGCTGTTCCTACAGAGACACCATCTGGGCCCAGAGGGTCTCTCTATTCTCAGGACGACTTCAGCCAAACTAGTGATGGGTACAGCACCCTGCACCCTGCCCCTTCATGCTTGTGCAAAACATTATCAGACCGAGGAGGGTCTGCCCTGGCCTGTGCAGATAGTAATTCTTCAGGTTGGCTTTATGGTCCACCAGGACCCTGAAAGACCTGGCAAAGAAATGGGTCTGTGGTCAAATGCCTTTGTAAAATGCTATACACTGCATAGCTTCAGCGTGCTCCCTGCCATGACAGAGGCTCTTAAAGGTCCTGCAGGGAAGACAACATTTTATATTCAAATCCACTGAACTCTGCATACATTCATCTTATTTGGCAATGGGAGTTTCCCCACCCCACCCTCACACCAAGGGCCCCACTAACGACCTTTGGAGTAGGCCTTACTGAAGTGTACTTAGGGAGACTCTGTCGAGGTCCTTCTTTCTCTTTCTATTCTACTCGATTGCTTTCTGTCTTATTTTTCTCTGGACATTAAGTGGACCAGCTGCAGTGGGGTTTAAAGGTCTTCTTCTGTTTACTATTAGCTAATTAATGAGCCAAAGCCACTGAGTGCTGGCTTTCAGATCAATAAAGCATCATCCGTACCCTTCACAACGGGGTCCAGACAGGGAACAGACACATGACCCGGAAGGGTTATGGCCCTGGGCAAAGCGCTATTAATATGAGAGCAGTTAAGTGCTGGGTTGGAGGATGGAGGTGCAGATGGGGACATCTCAGGACTAACCTGGGAATGTCAGGCGAGGTCTCCTGGAGGACAGGCCCACGTCCTGTCGTCTGTTGTCATCGTGCTTTGGGGGGATTTTGTCTTTGAGGCATTTAGAGGAAGCATCATGCACGGGTACTGGCTGCTGCCTCTCAGCAGCCCCAGTGTTTACTTTGAAGAGAAAATGTCTGCTTTGTAGGCAAATGTTTTCAGCATGGAAATGATCATTGCAATTGCTGTGGTTGTCACAAATGTTTCATCAGAGCCGATAAAGCAGCTGAGTGTTGGCAAAATCGATGAAAACATCTTGAGAAGTGTTCGCTGCCTACTTAGCCGTCTGTGGCTCATCTGGCGTGAGGGAGGAGGGGAAGGAGGCGGTGAGCTGAGGCCACTCGAGATGCTCCAGAGGCGGGATGGCGTGGTGGATGGGCACGCAGGCTTTGCAGCCAGACTGCCTTGTTTCAAATCCTGGCTCTCTTCTGAGTTCTGTGACCTTGGACTGATTACCTAACCTCTCTGTGCTTCTGTCATCTCATTTGGAAACCATGGATAATAACAATGCAAGTTGAGTGCCCCTTATCTGAAATGTGTGGGGCCAGAAGTGTTTCAGATTTGGGATTTTGGGGGGGATGTTGAAATGCTCCAAAATCCAAAACCTTTTGAGCACAATGTCGGAGTATTTTGGATTTCAGATTTTTGCATTAGGAGCACTCAACCTGTACTGACTTCGCAGTGTTGCTATCAATGTTTAAACAAAGTGTTGTATGTAAAGTGTTGTTAGCACTCTGAATATTAATTCAAATAATACCATATGTCTTAACTCACAGGGAGGCTTACAAAGCATCATTCATTCAACAAATCATTATGGAAGCACTTTACACATGCCAGACCCAGTGGCAAAGGAGACAGGCTAGGCTACTGCGTTCTTGGAGTATTCTTTTTATTGAAGTAGACAGACTAATTGAACAAATAAATAAGAAACCTTCAGATTGTGATAAATATTATAAAGAACACAAATCAGAGTAAGGAACAGAGAATGTAGTAAAGTCACTACACTCAGATGGCCACGGAAAAAAATGTATTTCACTTAAATTTCTAACTTCTCTGATGTTCTTCATGTGCTATCTGATGGTTAGCATGGAACATATTTAACATTCGTAGTCCAGTTTATAATTTTGATGTGACAGAAGAATCTAAAGAGCCTCTGTAGGATTTTGCTTCCCTACCTTTTGCTGCAAACAAGATGACATCTGGCATATGGGGGCAGAGAGCGTCTTCTCGGGGACCTGCACTATTCTAGGAGAAGGTGCCCTCAGGTCTGTGAGGCGCTGCTGGACTGTCCTCCAGCTTCCCTGGTCTATGACACAAGCCTTCTGCCTGGTGGCACCACCTTGTGTGGCTGAATCCATGACGATGTTTTCCTTTGCCTTCCTCCTCTCAGCATGATCTGGACCTGGCCAACCTCTCTGCTGATTGGCCTTCATCTCAGCAATCCTTGGCACTGTAGACCCCTATGAGGAAGAGGGAAGAGGGGTCATCTTTAGCTTTCTTTTGATGGATTGCACAGAAGGATCATTGGGTTCACTGCCTTTTGAATCACTTTTCAGGAACACACCCCATGGGAACCAAGAGAAGGTCAAGAAAGCAGTAAGCCAGCAGCTCCTACTAGCCCTCTTGCACCACCAGAATGTCAGGGAGGGGCAGCTGCCAGGAAGTATCCCCCCCCCCAGAGTCCTATAACTGATGCAACGCAGAAAACTCCCTGTCTATGTTAGCCTCCCCCTAATCTGGATGTTTCTAAATGACTCCCTTTAAAGTTCAGCCCTGAGATGGGGAAGAGGGAAAATAAAAACCCTGGCCAACAGACCTTCTTTTCCTCTCCCATGATTCTGTTATTCTCTCAAAATACCTACTGCTATGGATTGTATCTGGACTGTCCCCCAATAGTTCATTTGTTGAAAGTGTGGTCCCTAATGCAGCAAGGTTCAGAGGTGGGACTTTTAGACAATGATTAGATTATGAGAGTTCTGAACATCAGTGGATTAATCCCTTGAGTGGATTAATCCATTGATAGCTGAATGAACTACTGGGAGGTGAGACCTAGTTGGAAAAAGGAGGTCACTAGGTATGTTCCCTGGAGAGGTTTATGTTCTCTCTGGCCCCCTCCTTCCTTTCTATCTCTCTCTCTCTCCCTCTCCTCTCCTCTCCTCTCCTCTCCTCTCCTCTCTGCTTCCTGACTATCATGAGCTGAGCAGCTTTCCTTCACAGTGCATTTCTGCTATGATGCTTCTGTCTTGGAGCCAGCTGACAAATGGCTAAGTCTTCTGAAACCATGAGCCAAAATAAATCTCTTCTCCTCTAAGTTATTCTTGTCAAGCATTTTGGTCATAGTGAGGAAAAGCTCACACACACACACACACACACACACACACACACACACAGATAGAATTTTACCTGTGTCAAAACCTTCTACTCTAGAGCTAAGACTCTCAGTGCTAGACTTCCAGTTTCAGTGTAGACATATAAAGAGCTTAGAAGACATTACTTCCATTTTTACACAGAGAAAAAGCTGAAAACACTAAAAGTGTTTTCTTGGCCCATCAAAGAAGTGAAGTGACAAAGTGCACCAATCCTTTCAAATCTGGAGAGTCAGATGGCTGCAGAGAGATGCAGCTGAGATACGATGAGCTGGAGCAGAAGCTGCTGGATCCATAAACTGTCAAGAACAGTAACATGGTAATGTTAGTGAATTGTTTGAGGCTGGCTGTGGTCTCATGAGACTGGGAGGCTCCTGAGTCAGCGGTGCCTCACACCTTTATGGGGTTTACCTCTAGGAACCCCACAAATATCTCAGGGTGAATATCCAAGAAAAATCCCTTGATGGCTCTGGTCCCAGAAGGGGAAGACTACTCATTGTGAAACATATCCAGAACAGCCAGGTGTGGAGGTGGAGGCCTGTAATCCCAGTTCTTGGGAGGCTGAGACAGGAGGATTGCAGGTGTGTTGCCAGACTCAGCACTTTAGCAAGGCTCTCCACAATTTAATGAAACACTGCTTCAAAACAAAATAGGGCCCGGGGTAAAATAACCTCAGGTTCGATCCCTAGTACAAAAAAAGAAAAAAAGAAAAGAAAAGAAAGAAATATATCCAGATCATTATCCATGATAAAGAGGTACTCTCCAGTGGGAGAGAATTGGGAAAGATTTACTGGAGCCTTATCCTACCCAGGATAAGGACACTCCTCCTGCTCTGGTCCCTTCTAGTCTTCCTGTTTCACTGGGAAACAATGGAGAAGCACTCATGATGAAGGTAAATAGCCTAAAGACAGAGGCCTTTTAATAAGACCAAGATTTAATATATCCTGGAATATGTCCATTCGTACAAACCTTACCACCACACCAACAGGACTCCAGCATAATAACAATGGATTCTAGCTGATAGAACTATAAGTCAGAGGCTCTCTTTGAGGAAGAGTACTTAGTGAAGCACAAAAATAATAGCAGAGACAAAAACAAGGACACTAGAGGAATTTGATACCTCTAGCACCTACAGCTGTAGCAAATATTAACATAGCCCCAATCCAAGCCAGATTACCATAAATCATCACATTAAAGCCCTTCCATTTAGACAACTCATCACAACATGTCTGTCTTTCAGCAAACAAAAAATTCCTAGGCGTGCTAACAGTCAAGAATCTGAAGAGACAGAGCAAGCATGAGAACCAGACTCAGATATAAGACAGATGTTGTAATTACCAGACATGAAACATAAAATAAATATGATTAATATGTTAAAGACCCCAATGGGAAAAGCAGACAGCATGCAGGAATGGATGAATAACATAAATGTGGAGATGGAAATTCAAAGAAAAATCAAAAGGAAATGGTAGAAATAAAGAGTGCTGTAACAGAAATGAAAAATGCCAGCTGGGCGTGGTGGCGCACGCTTGTAATCCCAGTACTTGGGAGGCTGAGACCGGAAGATACGGGTTCGCGGCCAGCCTCAGCTACTTAGTGAGGCCCCCCGCAGCTTCGTGAGACCTGGTTTCAAAATAAATAATAAAAAATAGGGCTAGGGGTGTAGCTCGGAGGTAAAACGCCCCTGGGTTCAATCCCCAGTACCACACACACAAAAAAAAAGTAATGAAAAATGCCTTTGATGAGCTTTCAGTAGGCTGGACATGGGGCAAAGAAATAATCAGTGAATTTGCAAAGAAATCAGCAGAAACTTTGGAAAATAAAATGCAAAGAAAAAATGGTTGGGGATGGGGAGAACAAAGAATGTCCAAGAAAGAACTGAGCAGTAATTTCAAAAGGTATAACATATGTGTAATGAAAAACCAGAAGAAGAAAGAGACAATGAAGCCCAATAAATATTTGAAGCAATAATGACTGAGAATTTTCCAAAGTTAATGACAGACACTAAACAATAAATCCAACAGACTTGGAGAATATCAGTAAATACCAAAACTCTATACCTAGGCATATTTTACTAGGCATATTAGTAAACTTACTAATATTTATTAATATTTACTAATAATAAATACTAATATTTACTAGTAAATTAGTAAATTTACTAATATTTACTACATATTTACTAGGCATATTAGTAAAAACAACAACAACAAATACAAAGCAGTTTGATATGTGGAGATGAACAGAAACTTACCTATAGATGAACAAGATAATAATTACAGCAGACTTTTCAATAGAAACCATGCAAGTAAGAAGAGGATTGGTTAAGTATTTAAAGAGTAAAAAGGAAAAAAAACCCTTATCAATCTAGGATTCTTTATCCAGTAAAGTTATTCTTCAAAAGTGAAGGATAAACAAAGACATTTTCTGATAAAAAAAAAAAACTAGGAGAATTCATCACCAATATATCTTCCTAACAAGAAATGTTAAGAAGAACTTTTAGGGCCAGAAGAAAAATTATGAAAGTCAGAACCTGGATTTACATAAAGAAAGGAAAAATATGAGAGAAGAAATAAAGGTAAATAAAATCTTTAGTTTTTCCTATTTTCAGTTGATATCTATTCAAAGTAATAATAGTAGCAAAATATTGAGTAGTTATAGCATAGGGATAAATGAAATTAATGACAGCAGGCCATCAGGGAAGGGAGAAAAGAATTGGAAATACTGTTATATGGTATCTACACATATTAATGCTAAACAGTACAGTAATCTCTTTTACCCTCAGGAGATATGTTTTTGACCCCCAGTGAATGTCTGAAAACTTAAATAGTACTGAACCCTATACATACTATATTTCCCCTATATATATACATCTATGATAAAGTTTAATTTATATATTAGATAGTAAAAATTTTATGATACCTATTTATAAAGCATAACAATTATAATAATTCACAGTAATAAAACTTAGGTAAATGTGGTCTCTTTCTCAATGTCTTATCACATTCTACTGTATTTTTGGACTCTGGTTGACCTCGGGTGATTAAACCTCAGAAAGTAAAGCTGTAGCTAACACTATAAACTACTGTATAGTGTGGTTTGAAGGTAGAATTTGATTAGTTAAAATGTATAATGGATAAATAAAATGTGGTATATACAAACAATGGAATTCTACTCAGCCACAAAGAAGAACAAAATTGTGTCATTTGCAGGAAAATGGCTGGAACTAGGAAATATTATGCTAAGTAAGATCAGCTAGTGTCAGAAAGTCAAGAGTTTCATGTTTTTTCTCATATGTGGAAGCTAGAGAGAAAATAGGAAACAAAAGGAACTTTGAATAACGTGGAGAGAGATCTGTAGAATAGGATTGGGGGAGAGAAGTGGGGAGGGAAAAAGAATTGAGTTAAGGAAACAATTTAAATAATACTATAGCAACATATGAAGGTGTTACTACCAATTTCACTAACATGTACAGGGAGGGAAGAAGGAACAGCAGCAGCTGTGGAATGTGGAAGGAAACACACCAAGAGCTGTGTGCTTGTGTGTTTGTATCACATTGAGCCTCACTGTGATGTATAATTGCAATGTACTAATAAAATTATTTTTTAAATGTTTATTGGAAATTGCAGAGCAGTTAAATTTTAATCCTCTCTCCGGATGATCCAGTGAACGTTTTAGAACAAGGAAATCACCTGGTTTGATGTCTTCTCTTTTTTTCATCATTATCATGTTGAGGTGCTGAGAAATAGAGACTGGAGGCAAGACTCCTTGTATCAGAGGAATCACTCCCAGTGCCCACAGATAAAGTCTGCCTGGCCTGGGCTTGCTAGCTTTTTTTTTCTTTTTCTTTTTCTTTTTTACAGATTATCACTTTTTGGCTGGAAGTCCTGACTATCTTTTATGTAGTTTTGTGGAATTCTGGAGAGGCCACCTTGCCTGGAGATAATTTACTCACAATACCTGAAATGATTTTTGTTTTATTTTCTATGTCAAAATGAATAAAACAGAGAGATACATCTCAATTAACTAGGAGGCAATCATAGTAAGATCTGACAAGTCATTAAAAATAAAGTAAAAAGACTTTAATCCGATTGTCCTAATAGCAAGCCTAGATCAATTCTCTGATTTGGAAGGAAGAGGGGGAAAGAAGCATTTTTTATGAGAAGGGAGAGTAAAGAAAGAAGAGGTAACTTTCAGGGTTAAGAAACTGATTGCAAAATACTAAACTCTCTGGGAGTTTTCTTATCTAAAAACAGTAATACCAATGTCCTGAGATGCTTGTGAGGAGTAAATGAAATAGTCAATGTAAACAGCTTTACTATTGCTAGTAATATTATGATTATAATGGCTAAGTGTCATTTCTGTGTAACTTAACTCTTGGTTTCCTATTACAACGGTATCTCTATTTTCCTTCTACCCAATATCATTATATCCTGCTCTTATTATATTGTAATATTTCTAAAAGTTGCTTAAAATTATAATTGGAACAATGCCCTTTATCAATCAGTGATATGAATGTAAATAAAGCACATACATGACTTTCTACGTCTTTGCTAAATCCTATTGTGAAATCCTGAATGGATAAAGCATGTACTCCGGTGCCATCTGGCTCAGAGGTGACTAAACAGAGGAGATGGTGTTTGAATTGAATGCAGTAGGAGAGACTCTTCACCTACACTTTGCTGTGGCTCAGGCCTGGGAGTAGCTGCAGCAGAAATGGGGTCATGCAAAGAAGACCCCTGTTGAATGCATTGGGGTTAGAAGGGAAAAGTGATTTCAGGCAGTGCAAGGTCAAGGCTGCTCACGGAGAGAATCTGGAAAGGAAGAAGGAGGGAAGAGAAGTCAAGTTGAAAGAGTGGAATGTGCAAAATGAATAAGCAAGCAAAATGAAATCAGGAGAGCAACAAAAGCCAAAAGGAAGGAGATGCCATGCTTCATAGCTCTCTTTTGAAGGGCAAGGGGCTTAGCTCTCTGTGCCCCAGTGTCTTCATCTTTGAAATGCTGATTAGAGGAAGGAGAGGACCCAGAGTGCATCTTGCAAGTTTTCTTAACACTTTTTTTTATTTCCATGGATCTCTTTGGCAGTGGATTGACCAACAGACCCTTATCTTTGGGTTTTCCCAGAAGCAGACCCAAAGTGCAAGTAATTTATTTGGGAGGTGAAGAAAATACCCATAGAGAAGAGGAAAGGAAAGGGAGACAGTAAAGTGGAAGAGTGGAGCTTTCTCCTGCAGGGATACTACAGAATAAGATGCAAAACCACCTCTCAGAATTCTCCAGCTTGAAGGGCCAGGGAGCTGAGGTAGTTATATACCTACTCCTGAGGGTGTCAATACCCTGGCACTTCCAGCCTGCCAGGGGGGCATCCAGGCAGTGCCACTTTGCATAGTTGGTGAGGCAGAGAGTTCTCAGAAGCTGGAGTTGGAAGCCAGCTGGGGCCTCCTGAAAGGTTGGAGGGATAAGTAGAGGGGCACCTCCACCATCTGCTACAGACCCCTTTCTCACAATCATGTTTGGAAATGCATAAAATAAAATACATAGGATTACAAAGAAAACCAATTATATTGAAATTCAGTTCTATCCACAGACCCCTCAGGGGACCCTAGGTTAAGAAGCCCTGCTAGGATTTCTTTTCAACGTGAAATTATATGGTTTTATGACCTAAGAGCGCAGATTGTGTTACTCTGCCAGGAGGTGGTTGAGTAAAGCTCGGCCTGCTCTAAGTAGAAACTATTTCAAAGGAAAAATGCACTCACCCAACCTGACAATCCCCTGCAGCTCAGGGACTATAAATGATACCGCTGGACTCTCTCGCTCGCTTTTTATTTTTTACTGTGTTTGTTTTGCTTTGTTTATGTTTCTGTGTTTTAATGTGTCCTTTGTTAGGCCTGAAAACCCTCAGGGGCACCAATTTGCCCACATCGCCCTGGCAGCAGTTCTGCCCCTCTCGGTTGTCCCTGGGGAGCTCCAAAGTCATGTGTCTGAAGCACAAGGGTCCTACACAGCCACAGAGGGCCAGGGTCCATCGTGCGGCATGGTACCAACAGGTGGCTGTGTGTGGCAAGCTGGAGCAGCCGCCCCACTGGGAGCCGTGCGCCACAGAGACACTATCCCACCTCCTAATGTGACTCCGTGGCTGTGTTACTCACAGCTAAATTACAGTATTATGACTTCATTGTTGAGTCCCAATTCTCCTAATTATAGCCTAGAGATCTATTATTTGATTTGGTAACACCAAGTGCTTCTTTTCTAAATCATGTAATCTCTTGTAGCTTATTAATGTCAGGTTTGCGCACACGCAGGGACTTGGTTGTTTGCCAGGCAGAATCAAATTTTCAAATTTTCGCTGTGTTATGTTACAGGGCTTTGCTTGTTACAATCTAATTATATTGGCACTGAAATACCGAAAACCAATTTATATTAGAAAGCACTTTAACTCTTTCTTTGGGTGAATTTACATGCATAAGTGTCTGCCACACCATTGGTCTTTTTTGGTTTTCTACTGGGAAACTCCTCCTGGGAAAGAGGTAAAGCTAACAGTCCCTTTCTATGGAAAAGTCTGCTGTTTGCAGAAAGGACCTGTGAATGTGGCCATTCTCGAACTTGTTAGAAACATGGAGAAATAAGGACAGCCCTTCCATCTGCCTACTTGCTCCATGCTGGGGGATGCTACTTATCCTAGACACTCAGAGGCTCCTCTCCTGGTGGGTGACACCTCTGTAACTGTCCTTAGTACCATCCCCTTGCGTACCACTCTGTCCTCTTCACATGGACTTTCCTGTGTTCTTTTTTCTACTAGGGCCCCACTGATTCATTGCCCTGAAGACCAGGAAGGGTTAGCTGCCTGTAGAAGTTGCTCCAGTGGCGAGATGACCCTCAGCATCCTTGGTCACCTTCTCAGGAGAATCCTGCTGCTGTTGCATCTGACCATTTAACCGTCCGAGTATTTGTCTCATCATTCTGTAGTCTCCTTAATAATGAGTAGCAACACCATTCCTTGCCAGACTATAACCAAGGAACACTATTGAAATCACCCAGCATGTTACCATGGCAAAGGAGCCCCAACTCCCTCCAGGTTTTGACTTCCCTTCTGCCTCTGGGCTTCCCCCTTTTTCCTTGATCTTCCAGGTAACAGAACTTGCTCCTGCTCACTTGGTGCAGGTAGGGAGGAAGGGGCTGTCCCAGGAGGCAGCAGGGAACTCAGCTGGAAAGGAATTCCCAGGGGGTGGCATCTTGATGGAACAAAAAGAGCAGCAGCATTAAAGTTAGACAGGTCTGGATGGGAATTCTAGCATCTCGGCTTCCTGCCATGCATCTTGGGTAATCATTTAATCATTCTGAGCCTTAGTCTCCCTCATTTATAAATGGGTATAGTGATACCCACTTCATAGGTTGTTTTTAGAAGTAAATGGACAAAGAACTTAGAGTTTCTAGCATAGTTTTGATAGACAGGAATCTCTTAATCTATATCTCCTTATCCCCCGAGAGACTTTTTCCCTTGAGTTCACCCTCCAGGCCAGTGTGGCTCAGAGACCAGGCTCTTTCCAACTGAACATGTTTCTCCTCCCTGTCCTGGAGTCTTTTGGACCCTGCCCACTATTGCTCCTAATGACCATAGCTATAGTGTGATTCAAATTTCCGAGCTATAAACTTCCTATTGTTTAGCCATAAATGTATCAGCTGGTGCCCAGCTTTGGGGACACAATGAAGTTGGTGTTGTCTTTCCCACGATGCACGTTTTCTGGCTGCAATGGGTAGAGCTTCACCTACAGACATTTCCTGGGTTATAAATCAATATTGGTGATCAAAACCATAACTTAACTCCCATTCATTTGCTTAATTCCATTTTCTTATCATGCATATTTTAAACACATTCTGCAGTGTGTCACAAACACAATAACTGGCTCCGGTGTCCCCAGCCACCACCGGCTCTGTCAGACTTGACATTGTGCTGCGTTTGCATCCCTCTCATTCTGGGTAGCTTCAGCCCGTGTGTGCTCATCTCTGTTCCATTTCTGATCCCACTTCTCCCAAAAGAGACTACTCCTCCATATCTGTTAAATTTTTTTAATTGTTCTCATGCAAGTTTGAATGCTCTTGTATCTATGTCTATATCCACAGACTAGGCCTACTTTGTTCACCTTGTAAATGGCATCCAATACAGAAGATGTGATCAGGCAGGCTTTGTCTCTTTACTTATCTTGGCTTCAGTGTCCTCATCTCTAAAATAGGGGTGATATTTCCTCCTTCACAGACTTGCTTTGGATAGTATATTGGGCATAGTACTTGGCACATGGTGAGTAGTCAATTTATTTTTGCTCTGATCAGGATGGGAGCACATATAGTATTTCATATACATTTAGTTTGAAAGGTCTTGGGAAGCTCCCCTTTGTTCCTTTACTTCACTTTTAATTATGAAAATTTTCAAATATGACCTAAAATAGAGACGAGCTCAATAAATCTCCGTGGACCTGTAATGGCTCTACTGATTGACATTTTCCAAACTCTCCACGTTTTCTTTAAATCCCAGCTAACTTTCAGCATGTAATCCTTCTATCAGCTGGCGCTTGGTGCCTGCACTGTGCCAGGCCTGCAGACACAGCACAGGCACACATCCATCGCTGGAGGAAATGCTCATTTGCTGGTCCTGCAGTCTATCTTTCCCCTCCTTGGGCAAAAGGTTCTGCTATAAAACTTTGAACAACTAGAAATTGAACTGCATTTTCCTATCTCATGAAATAGCTCAAATCCCAATGTCAGTAAAACAGCCCAATATTCTGATTTTAGCCCCATGACTTTAAATTTCTATGATGAGGACTCCTCCAGCTGATTTCTCCATCTCAGAGAATCTTGAACATGTCCAAGATTCAGCCCCTGATGCCCCAAGCTCCAGCCAAGAAGCACAGAGCAAGGCAGAACCTGTGTCTACTTCCCTGGATTGAAGGCTTTGAAACACAGTTCACAAGTCTCTCCCTGGCTTCTCTCATTCAGCGAACCTGGCCCATTTCCTCCATACGGCTACATCTCTGCCCAGACAGCTCCCTCTGCCTGGAATACTCTCTCAACTCCATCCCATTTCTGCTTAGAGAAATTTAGCCCATGCTTCACATCCTGATAGAAAAATCATCTGCTCTGAGAAGTAGTCTCAGATCCATCTGGCCAGAATTGCATTCTGTCCCCACTAGCCTTGCCAGAGATCGCTCATGCCATTTATATCTAGGGTAATCATATGTTTCTGTCTGCTGGGAACTGTCTTGGTTTATGCCTGTTGCCCCAGCATTATTAATAACATTCTTTCACTCTCAAAAGTGCCTCAATTGAACAATAGATTGTGTGACATGGTAGATATACCCTGTGTGAGCCTAATGAGTCATGCTCCTTTAGAATTCCCTTCTCTTGGATGCAGCAGAATCACAGTCTGTGATTTGCTTCTGATGGATGTATTATGGAATAGATGACAGGATAGTTACTCCTTGACTATGGTACCTTACTTATATGAGACTGTCCTGGCAGACTAAAGAGAGAGATTGTCCTGTGGGCCTTGCAGAAGCAAGCTGCTGTGGACTGAACAATCAAGGAGAAGGGCCTCAGGGACTGTGGGCAGGCTCTAGGAGCTGAAGACCTTAGCATTCCAGAAGAGGGGAACTGAATTCTGCCAGCAACCATGTGACAGAAGAGAACCCCAAGCTTAGAAAGGGACACAGCCCAGCTGACACCATATCTGTGGCATTTTGAGAGGCTGAGCAGAGGATCCAGTTGGGCTCTGCCTGCACTCCTGACTCGTGAGCACTGCAAGATAATAAATAGGTGTGTTTTAAGCTGTTTAAGGTGTGCCTATTTGTTATGCAGCAAGAGGAAATGATATGATTACCCTAGTGGTAGCCCTAACCAACAGCTCAAATGTTCTCTCCCTGGCACACCGGTGTTTTCTGAATGCCAGGCACATGCTGCACTCATCTCTCTATAGTTTCCCTACATTCGGAGCACTAACTACTCTCCAGGGACCAGACCAGACAGTGTAGCTTAGAACTTAAAGGAACGAGGTCTTGGGAAATCAAGTGCCTGTGTTTGAATCCTGGGGCCATTGCTGGCTAGCTATGGGACTTTAAATAAATGTTTTAACTTATCAGGGCCTCATTTTTCTCATTTGCAAAATGGTGTTACACAAGAGTATGTTCCTTTATGAAGTCGGATTGTTATGAAGGTAAATTGAGTTGCTGTAAAAGCACTTACACCCATTGGCACAGAATGCTGGCTAAGTTTGCTGTTACTTATACTCTTTGTGTCTTTTTTTTTTTTTTTGCGGTACCGGGGATTGAACACAGGGGTGTTCTACCTCCGCGCTACACCCCCGGCCCTATTTTTTATACTTTATTTTGAAACCGGGTCTCACGAACTTATGGAGGGCCTCACTAAGGAGAGAGGGAGAGAGAGAGAGAGAGAGAGAGAGAGAGAGAGAG